>VRMD01001591.1:0-16306 GCA_009872375.1 Sminthurides bifidus
AGGTACATCGGAGCGTAATCGTTGCAAAAGCGAGTGGTAATGCTATCAGGTTAGCTATGAATGACGACGGGTTGGCAATTAAACATGCAGTGCAGATCCAGTTTGGATGAGGAGTCAGCGCTGAGAACAAGTTGAGAAACTTTAATGTGTGCATATGTGGCAACGGCATGAGGCCCAGTGGTATTCTTCGCATGGCTTGTGGGGGTTGTTAGAGGTGAGGAGATGAGCTGTACTTGGATTTGATGTAGTATCACCTGAGCTCTATTTCAATGACGGTGGATAGATGGCAAGCCTGGATGATCCTCAGGTGAACGGGGAGGGCAACAAATTGGTGGATTTTTCTCTCGATTTGCGTATAAACAATTTGAAATTCGCTCTTATAACTCAAGATTCCGCGCGATCAATGTGATGTGGTGTTACGGTCCGATGGAATGTTGACTCGGATTCATAAGCTGAATTTGTTGATGTTCTGAAATTCTTTTCGAGGAAACTTCATCTGTAGATTTATAAGAGACTGCCGGTCTAAGTTTTCAAGTTGAAAAAGATCTTGTTCAAGAGAATATACTTTTGTTCATAACCGTAGGCGCCCTACGAGAAGATTATGACAAGGAGAGAGACCGATAAAGTTAATGCTTTTCTGATACTCTTGACTTCGGAACACACGAGCCCATCCATAATTGTCAACCATGTACTAAATGAAATTACCAGAAATGATTATTACAACACGCACCCTCCCTCTCCTTGTGTGCAGCATGAAAGTCGTGTGCACGAAAATCTTGAAACCTAATTTGAGCTTGTCGGACTTGCGATATCATGTATCCTTTCCCCGTCCGCCGTATGTTCATGCCGTGCCTTCAGTTGGGAGTGTGCTATTTTGATTAATTCAAGGCGCATATGTTAAACGCAATCCATCTTAAGTCCGACACCGCAAGGAATTGCACACCCTGAGATCCATTTAGCTGATTGCAGAAATTCGGTTGGCGTTTTTAGACGAAGAATCCTCTGAACCAATATTCGACACTTATTACACAGCGCAAACTCAAGAACTGTTACTTGTGTTATGAGTTGATCGCTTTTATTTCATATCGGCGTTTAGCTAGCTAAAATTTGAATCTTTTGTTTTGCTATCAATAGTCCATGCACTTGCAGCAGGCACTCATGCAAACTTGCACTTGAGAGATTGCAAGATTGGAACACCACGTTCGTTCGATCATTATCTGAGATGTGTTCCCGATCAGGAAATTCACTAGACCAGAAGAACTAGAGCCTGGCGGCTGTTTGATTTAGTGCATGTGTTCTGAACACCGTGCATAGCATTTCACCCTGATTTGTAGCGAAGGTACAGTAAGTAAAAGAATATTTGGAATTTGACTCAGATCCAGGTTTAGGGATTTGGCATGGCGATAATGGGAATACAAGAGACGATGTAAGTCAAAACCACGAGAGTCAAAGCTACAAGAGCAAGAAATTTTCAAGACCGTAAAATATAGCATGAACATCAAAGTAAACCAGAACTAAAAGTTTACAAGTCGACGAAGATGGTTGGCTGGCTGAGACGGTGGGCGAGACGTGGTGTTAAGTTAAGGAAATGGTTGTTGGAGGAGAAGCTTGTGTACCATGTACGCTACATGGACAAGGAGTGGATGACGTGATGCTAGAGGGTAAACTGATGGAATAGAAAATGGCCGGAATCGAAACGATAAATCATTTTGGACAGACATTCGCCGAACAAGAAAGAGAGAAACACGCCTTCCTTTCAATCATTCACTCTTGCATCCATTTTCGCTTACTCGTATCGTAACACATCCATACGGCGGCATTAAATCCTCGTAGGGCAATACACAAGCATGGAAAACACTCAACGTTGCCTTGGAAATGTGAAATGCATTGGGCAAAGTCCGAGCTGACGAGGGATATCGGGGGGTATTAATAGTTCCAATGTCCAGGCATGGACAAAGAACGATGAGAAAATGGCAAATGCTGCATGTGGGCAGCTAAATGTTGGGGCTAGTGGTGACCTACTGGATTACGTAATGCAACCGTGAGAAGATAGACAAGGAGCTGGCTCATAGGCTTGCATTGGTACAAGATTGTAAAGAGATGTGATGAAGAGAAAAAATGTAGAGCAGGCAGCCAAGACGATGCATTGCAGCATTATGGCCGTATGGATAGAATAGAGAGAGAAAAATTTCGAAAAATAGATCATGGAATGTGCATACATACACGGTAGTGAGAGAAGAAAACTGAGGAAGCGTTCGAGGAAGAGGTCTGAGAAGAAGGAAAAAAGAAGAATGAAAATCCATCCCGATTTTTTCCTACGATGGATGGTGAAAAAAGCTTTCTCTCTCTCTCTCCCTCTGCCCTTTCATGTTGAAAGCATTGAGAGACAGCCACAGGATCAGAGGAAGTGAGCCAAGACAAGCGGGTGAGGATGGCAAGGAAACGAAATGCTTGGATCGTCATCAACTATATAACTTTGGTGAAATGTGACGCAGCGCAGGGGATGGAGGCTGGGTATTTTTATTTACTTGACAAATGAAAAATGAATACGCAACTCGCTATTGGGGGAATGACTGATTCGAGCGTGTATTTTTAGACTAAAAGACTATCGCAATTAGTATTACGGTGTACATACTCGAAATGGAGTTTTCGTTGGCCTACAGGTTGGCTGCTGAGTAGGCACAGCCTAATATTACATAGACATGAGGACCAGAATTATTTGGTTAGCTTAAACCTAGGTACAACGCGATTCAAATTCTGCATTGCATTGTTATTTTCGCAGTAAGGACTTCAAGTCTGAAATCGGTGTTGCATAGATAACCTCCATTCATTCGTCAAAGGAAAGCTACTGGAACTGAGATACCTTTATTGTGAGTTGGGTATCAGGTTCAAAATATTATAGGCGTCATAAACGTCAGTAAAAACTCTAAATTGCATAAAATCACGGATTCCATCATTTACATTCCAGATCATCCTAATCACAGCTCAATTATTTCATGACTCACACAGCAGCTTACAGGGAGAAAATCTGAAAGATCTCTGGATCGGTCAAAGCAAATCAGCCTACAAATCCTCCAACAAGACTCTGGCATCACAGCATGACGCTTCCCAACTTTTCTTGCAAAGCTTCGTGTGAAAGTGAACTTCCAGATCCATGACGGGAAGGAAGATTTTCGATCCAAATCAAAAAAGGAGGAGTCGCAAGGGCGCAAAAAACTTTTGGAGGAAATTTGTTTAAAAACCTACGGGAAACTGAACACATGACATAGACAGATTCAAGAATAGTTTTCCTTCTTACTTTCCCGGCAACTTTTCAGACCCATTTTTAGCAGTCAGAAACTCAACTGAAGAAACTTAAGTAGGGATGCATCTAAGCTCGTCCATAGTTGAAAAAGGGTGTGACATTCATTCATAGGAGAATTTCAAAGTAAAAAGCTTTTCTGTGCAGGTCAAAACAATTTTTTTCTCGAATTTTTCACAATTTATCACATCAACATGAGTAACGGTTCCGCATCCATCACAACTTTTATAATCCATTTACGTACTAGGCTTGTCGAAACGCCTGCTTATTTGGCAGCAAGCGCAACGTAACCATGTTAAGTCCTAACCTTTTCGTGAGAGCTGCCAGCGTTGGTAAAATCTCTAAGAAACCCTTCCTTCAGGTCAATAGATTACATTGGTTCCAACGTTTCCAGGCTCCATTAAGAACATTGACTGGAAGACATGCTACAATGCACTACCAAAACCTAAGTTCATTTTCATCGAATAGCAACAGAAGACATGGGAGCAGAAACCAATCCAAACTCTGATTGAAGACGGAGGGCAATGTCGAATCTTGTATTGTCATCAGATGTACAAGTGGGGATCGTAATGAGAACGGAGAACAAATTAACTCCTGCGCAAAAATCACACATTCCAACCAGCTCCGCTTATTTCCGGATCAGTCTCTTAGTCTCGGAGGAAAGTCAGCCGTGTATTGGACAGCCGCTGGATTTTATTTTCCCCTCCTCTCCTAAAACAATTTATCACAAGACACGCTTGTTCAAATTACCTTCCAATATAGCTCCCGGCTCCTGCAAGAAAAACACCCAGGAATGCTACAATTTCAGACCGAGCTGATAATCACTCTTGGTGCATGTACACGAGCGAGTAGACCTTCCAGATAAGGAAATCCCCTCGTCATTCCGCCTTGCCTGCGTAAACTGAAGAGTTTACTAGGAAAAGAATTTCTTACAAGTCACACACATTTCCGCCATTCCAAACGGTGGATTATAGCCCTTGAATTTCAATCAATATTTTGGCTAGAGAATCCTTCGGTTTGGTATATGGTTAGAACTTAGACCGGAAGAAAAGCTGGAATAGGGAATTAGAGAACCATTTACTAAACGAAGCCAATCCGCTTAAACGCCACCGAACTTCTACATCCATTAACATCAGCAGAGAGTAATATCGATCAGATTCAACAAGCTGCCTGGTGGATGGACACGAGAAAGAGACAAATGAAGGAACCCATGGACTTTGATCACTTTTCAAGAAAAGAGATTAGACGCAGGCACACATGAAAGCAATCCATTCTAAGGTCCCTCACCGGCGGCTGCTTTACAAATTACCAATTAAGAAGTTTTCAGATTGCAGCATGTTCCGCCTTGTCGATTGAGTAAACTATGGTTTTCGAACCGAGTTTTCGAAGCAGGTAGAATGCAGAATTCTGAGCTAAAGGTGTAAGCCATCGTAAAAAATCAACTTCTGCTTCAAATGTATTTGTTCGCCATAACGAGAACAATTTGAATTCCGTTACGTGCTAAGAAAATTCAGAAGCTCACTGCGCAAAAAACTACTCCAACCTGCATAAGGCAGAGAATTGGCGTGAATTTTTTTGAAAATCGGCGTTGAATTCGCTTTGATTGAGTCCAGTTGGAAAGAAATCAACTCAAGATTAGACGGAGGGGAAAGAATAAGGTAGAAAAGGGTGGGCAGTCCTGGTACGGGACGGAATTAAGTAAAAGCATGTTGCCTGTGGGTAAAATACGAACGGGCTTGAGTTTGACACGGATCCTTCACAGACTCGGTTCGTTCTCACGAGACGAGGGTTATTTATTTGCCCTGGGACCAGACAGACTTTTCAAAGGGGACGTTTTTCATATAAATCTTCCAGTTTTCTTCCAGAACCGCATCCATTTGCGTACATGGCTCAACCTAATGCTGCTTTGACAGAGAAAGAACCGGAGCAGAAAAGCAAATCCGAAACAACCGGCCCGAATTTCAGACCTGTCCAATCCCACAAAGAGGAACAAGACATGAAATATAAAAACCTTCCGTCCGTCCAACCAACCGCATAAACAGCCGTAAGTCACTCTCTCAGAAGAGGCGAACCGACAGCCTGCATCTTAAGCCCGAGGAGCAATAAGCAGATGCATCAAAATCAAATGCAGTCCTGCTCACCACCGAATCTTGTACAACTTTAGTCCATTTTAACAGGTTCTATTAAAAGCAAAGACCTTTGTAAAAACATTCTCATGTGGGTAAAAGCCAGGCTTTGCTCCTTCCTGATGAGGGGGGCTCATGCTCATATGTGACTTGCCTTCACTTTTGGTCTCAAGTGTTTTACACAGGATTGGTCCCGGGCAACTAAACCAAGGATATCCTTCATGATTCCTCAACGGAGTTCACAAACGGATTGAAAGCTTATAAAGTATGTTTTGAAAAATGTGCGACTGTTTCCTCAGATGCCAAGGATTAGGGACTGGGAAGCAGCTTGGTCGTAAGGGTCCGACGAGAAGAAAGCGTTGAAAGCGTTGCCTTGACACGTGTCAACTTCAGCTCCAGTTCCACAACCCATCCATTTCAAGACTCGATGGAAAACAAAATACCAGGGCAGAAGACAAAATGACTTGGAATTCGTCAGCGGAATTTCCGTGCCTCACGCCGTGATGCTTGCTTACGTCTTCATCACGTCCTTTCCAACTGTATAGAGCATTAATCAAAATTTTGAATGCGTGCTCAGATCCTGATTTTTAGAACACCGTGGAAAACCTCAGGTAATCTTTACTCGCTTCTCGTACCGTGCTGTGTGGTGATGGTGAATCAAGTAATGGCGCTGTAGCTTATGGTTATAAGAAGCCAAGAGGAAACAGGACAATCTATTGCCACTTCTCTCCGGCTCTCTCCCTCCGTCACTAGTCTTTTGAAAAACCATAACGAAACGTGAAACACGCAAGGAGAGGAAGTGAGGTGGAAACCGTAAAACGCTGTAAAATTCTCCCTCAGCTTTTTCCGCACCATGTCTAATGAGCACCTTAACTTGCTTCGATTCGGTTTGCGTCAAATTTTTCCTCCTTCCACTCACAAACAGAAGGTGATTGTAGTCCTCAACCAAATTTTTAGAGAATATTCGTGTAGTCATGCAAAAATTCGACGTGCATACATTTAGATGAACGGTCCGAAAATCTTTTCGATCTAATATACAATTTTAAGATTAGTCAATAGTCTTTCAAATTAAATATCGACCTAAACCAGCTAAAAACAAGTTGCATTTATAAGAACATTTCTAACGTACTAATGGACGGAAGAAATGTCATAGCTCGTCAAAGTAGAGTAACGGCACGCTTCAGAACCAGTAGCTGAACCTGTACCAACTTCCAAGTCCCGGCCCAAGAGACACGTAGCGTATCTTGACCTAGCGAGCTTTTAGATGGACTAAGAAGACGATACTTGCGTTTATTTTGCTAATGTCGTTTACCACGTCATAGATAACTTACCTTGATTCACTTTGTTGCTGCTAAGTCCTCTTCCGGATGGGCAGTCTCGTTCTTCGACTAGAACCACAGGATAGGATTAGGATAGGACCTTGTAATGGCTAATCTACGTGAAAAAAGTCTACATCGTATGAAAAATTCCAAGACAAGCGATGTTCCTTAAAAAGCATCATTTCATTCTTTCTTATTAGAATAACGGATCCCGACTGGACCTGGTCGACCTGAAGCCTGGGTCTACCTCTGGGCTGAAAATTAATTTTAAATTGAAGTAAGGTTAAAATTCATTATTTTGAAATAATTCATGAGAAAAGGTAATTTGTAAGAGGTGGAAATAATGAGTTTTTCCACTACTTGCGAGAACGAAAATACAAGAACAGTTTTTCTACTACAGTGCCGGAACACAAAGCAACAAAACTGTTTACAGGGAAACAGATTGAAACAAAGAAGACAGAATGGAGAGATGGGAGAAAAGAAAGATAAAAATATAAAAGGAAATATTGTTCATTAACTCTTTTTTCACTTCAGGTTCTCATTGGAGCGAAACAACGGAGGGAAGGAAATAGACAAGGGAAAATCAGAAAATACAGAGAGGCACAACATGTTAGAAATCAAGCGACCTAAACTAAGAGTGGGAGCGATGCTTGATGGAAAGTTGCTGAAGCAGGGGAGAAAGTTCGGGCGCTGTGGGAGAAAAGCTCGGTAAGCCATAAGACAGACAATGGGGTGGGAAGAGGCTGGAGAGACTGCTGCGTGCGGCAGGGCTATTGTTCCGCGAAAAGAAGAAGGATTTGAGTGGATTTTGAACTGGGAAAAGAGGAGAGCAATCAAGGTTGTTTGTATTCCCCGAGCTTATTAAAGAGTCACAAGCCTGGAGGGAAATGGTAATGACATGAGATGCATTCTAATCAGAATTCCAGCACCATTTCCGCTTCATCTTTCAGCTTGAAATTTTTGCCCGGGCTTACATCTCCTAGTGTATAAAAGATGCAACCTGGCATGGAATCCTAAGTCAACATTTGGGTGATCATGCACAAACCCCCAAGTCCATGTTATGTATGCTGATTAGTTGGATTCCGCGTATTGTAGACATGGAATTAATAGCAGCCATTCCACCAGCATAGAAGGTTGGATGAACAGGGGAATTGGTCCAATGAAAATTGCAAATTTCAAATGTTTACACATGCAGAAGGATGAGAAGTGAGCTGGAAGTTACATATTGTCTGGCACTGGCTAAGCCGGAAGGTAATGTACATACTTGGAACTTGCTTCACCCCTTCTTGCTGTAAAAATGAGGGACGTTGCTTGGTGATTTAAAAAATTTAAATCATTTCGCAACGATCAAATACAAGTTGAATTCAATCTGGCAAACTCATTTTTATTCAGCAGGGATCCATAAATCTTGGGGGACATTGAGTGAACGTGGAATCCGCCCGGGTGAGTTAGTTAAAATGCACCAATTACGAATGCTTACAGTGTGTTGTGTGTAATCGGTTTTTGGATTTCCTGCATGCCTTCATTACTTTCTATTGCATCCGACAGCCTTATTGCTAACGTTGATTCAGTTATGACTCATACATTTATTTTCAAAATTCAAGATTTGCAGCTCATTTTCAAATTCAATTACTTGAGCGTGGTATACGCCAGTTTGATTTGTAACAGTGTTTAGTCGTATTTTATCGCCGGATAAGTGATTCAGGAGTTGTCTTGTTGGACGCTGCCCCATACAGACAAAGAAACCGATTAGGACTTCCGGTTAATTCAGAGGAGGGCATCAGGTCATCGCTGCGCGTGTGAGGACCACGGCAGAGCGGCACGCTGGAGAGTCGGACGCCGCGCTCCTGTAGCACGTGACCCGACTTGGCAGAGGCACACTTTGGCAGGAACAACAAAGCAGACCGGGTGAGTAAAGAGATACATAATGTGAATTGTAATAAAGTAAAGTTTTCTATTTGATATCAAATAGGAAAGATGGGAGAGGCAGCGAGATGGTTGTGAGATAGATTAGAAGCATTATGTTCTTGACAGATAGACGTTTGAGTTATTGCCTCTGCCTATATTTTATCCGTAATACACTTTTTGTGTCCCCGAAAAACTAATTCGATTGGATACAGCATCTTTTTTCATCTCTGCTTCAGTTCCGTTCACCCATCCACTCAAATGGAGAGAAAGGAAGAAAGCATGCCAGAAAAAGAGAAAGCTGAAAAAAGTGGATGCTTTCTCCCTTGCATTACTTACATCAGAACACAACTAAAGGCCTAATGCTTGCTTTCCTTCCAGGGACTTGCACTCACTTCCCGTCGCTCTCTCTGTCTCTCTCACTCTTTCCCTCTCTACTCGCTCTTTGAAAGACCGCAAGAGTAAAAAGAAAACCAAAATTAAGAGAAAACATCACAGAGAGGAGGAAGAAGAAGAAGAAGAAGAAAACCTTGCTCCAATTCCACTTACTTTCCTCAACCTGCTTGATGGAGCTTTTGTAACAAAAGAGAATCAACTTCCCCACAAGAAGCAAGGAACTTCCCACACAGACTCAATTCAATCTACCGAAGCTATCACTTTCTATAAACGGTCTATGATTATCCCCACCTCCAACCTCAGATAAACCTCTGCCCAGTATCCAATATTCATCAAAGAAAGAAAATTACATTAGTTTTTTTGGATACTACTTTCTTTCTTGGAATTGGAAGTAGTATTTGCAGGAAAAATGGTCATTGTCTTGCCGTATGGCGCTGTAGTTTTCACAGGCGTGATTATGTAATAGGATCATAGCTCACGCTCACGCTCACTAATCACTTACGAGTTTTTTCATGTACACTATTTTATGGTGGGATTCATTCTCGTTAATGAAAGCTAGAATTGACAATCAGAAAAAATATGGTTGAAAATTTCAAAATTGATTTTGATGCCGATTATAACTTTTTGCCGATTATTTAGTACTAATTATCGAGGTCGATAATCTCTCTTTGGGAGCTGGAGTTGGGATTCTACAACATAAATTGTGACGGAAACCAATACAACTGTCATAGATAGCACTCTAGCTGTCGCCAATCCCTCTCTGGACATCAAACGGTTCTAAAGGTAAGGAATACAGCTTGTATACACATTATTTTTTTATGAATTTCAAAACGAAAATCTGCAAAGTCCAGCATGTACGGCGTATGGACCCAAGCCAGTCGTGGTTTACCGCCTGACTGTCCGTCGGCTCGGTTGTTGTAGTTGTCGGAGGGCAGCATCAGTCTCGGCCATGTAGTCGTAGATCATTAGGGGTTTTTCAGACAGCTTAAAACAGGATGAGTGATAGTCTTCTATAGGCTTGAGGACGATCGGAAGACGTTGGATGGATGTTTTCAGGTCGGCTTTGGTTGAAGCTAGCAACTGGAAGAGTTTCATAGGCGGAAATGAGGTTGAAGAAAAATTCTTGCTCGGAATAATATTAGAGCAGAGTCAAGTGTCAAGTTTGGAAGAGCGGAATACAGGGCTTGGTGTAGTTTCTGGTCGGAAAGCTCGTGGGCAGAGGGAGGCTGTCATGTCAAAGCTGTGATTTTTCATCCCCTTGCTGGCATGCAATTCATATTAACGTCACAAACTGAATTCTGTGTATCCTCCCTTTCCCAAGGCTAGCAAACTAGTCTGAGTTCGGAGAGGATAGCTGCACTTAGCAACGGAGTGGAAGAAAGCAAGAGAATTGGAAACTACTAAGAGAGTTTTTACTTTAGACCCGCACGGTCCTAGAAGAAGAAGAAGGCGAGTTAGCCGGCTGTGTGGGAAACTATATTTTAGCTCGCATGATAATGCACCCTTTTGAATTCGTACCTTCGTGCAAGAAATCCAAAAAGACACGAGCTGGGAGTAAAGGAGGGTTGTGTGGCAAAGACGAAGATGCACGTCACAGACGGACGGAATAAGATCCAAAATGAATATTGCCCACGGGGAAGGCTCACGTTTGAAAAATTGGAAGAAAAACACTGTGCCAGAGAGATATAGGCCGGAAAAAATAGTCTGTCTCCCAGGGCTTATGCTTACTTCCACTTAGTCAATGGCAATCAGTTCCGTGCTTGTAATCCAACCTTTGCCAGCTTGCGTTTTTTCCCTCCCTCGTCTAAAACGCAACCGTCCAATCTGAGAAACTCTCTCATGATCTAATCTCCTACGTGTCGTTAATGAGAATTTGATTGCATTTAAATTGTATTTCCTACCGGCCAATGCAATCCCATGTTGTATGTATGATGATAACCACAAAAAATGGAATCATTACAAACATGGCGTGGTCTAACAAGTAAAATATTGCTTTTTTACAAGTCTAATAACAAAATCCATAAGATTTTTATACAAACCCTGAGTTTCGGACAGAAATACAGTATCTGAAGAGAGGTGCTTGAGTTTGAGGTCTTCTGTTATTCGGAAATCGTTAGAGAGATAGGACGACAGACGGATGAAGTACCCATGCAGGTCTACTAAATCGGCTCGTAATGTATTTTAGATGACCAATAATTGCGCTTAATGCAGGACAGGTAACGTCACAGGAAGAAGCCATTTTCCGCTGTTACACCATAATTGCTCACCTAGTTCATCATGTTGTGTAAATATTACGCCGAACATTAATAGCAATGCACAGAACCGCTGACTGATGTTTAGAGATCTGTGGAGTAAGGTGAGATTGCAATATACGAAATATTGTTATTGTCTCCGCTTGTAACCTTAACTAAGATTATTATGATCCTGAGTGGAGTTTTTAATCTAAGACATGGCATAATAATTATTGCGGCTTATAAATTTCCAACCTGTCTTGACAGTGTTGACAGGCTTGCTATCAGCAAAGGACATCGTAATCAAGGCTTGCCGTGAAGTTCATTGAAAGTTTCTGCAGTTCGGTCTTTTTATGACTCCTAACTTTTGCAGTAAAGGAACCAGGAAGTGAATGAACTGTGAATGAATGAATAAAGAAGTGCAAGTTACAATGACGGTGGCAGCGACACTGATACAGGAAAGGAAATATGGCCTAGAGTTTACTCGGTTAAATCAATGCAAGGGAATGGCAATACCTAAGCTGGGGTTGCTCGAAAGCCAAGTTCACGGACGTAGGAATTGAGTGTGGCGAGGCTGGAGAGAAGCGACTGGGAAAGCCGTTAACGGCTCTAAACGATCTCATATATCCTTCTAAATTGTTATTTTTATTGCTCCATCTAATACTCAAGTTGGAAAGAACAAGGGAAACCACCAACCACGTTCTCTCAACAACTTGTTTTACTACAACCTCGACCTGCCTCTACGTTTTCGCCCTGCGTGCAAGCAATCAAGGCTCAATTCACAAAACTTGGGCATAAAAACAGATAATTTTAAATCATTCGACCAAATTGGAGGTCACTGATCTTTTAGCTGTGATAAAAGTGGAACGGGTAGGTTAGGTAGTGATAGGCGGGTAGGTGCTTGCTTGTACGCATTTCTTTAAGCGATTGCTAAGGCTAGCAGTTGTTCCTCCAGGCTACTACAGAACCATGTAGTGGCCGACAATTATACCTCACTAAGCTCAGACAGCATTTATACAAAGTAAACCTTTCCATGGGTAACCGCGTAATTTGTAAGTTAAAGAAAGCGGCTTTGAATCGAATCAGTTTTATCTTTCCTATGTTACTGTTCTCTATCTTATCGAAATGAGGCTTTGTAATTGGAACCGAGAATGGAAGTCAACATGAAAGCTTTTTAGATGCAATTAACAAAAAGAAATTAAATTTGAAATCAAGCATTTTGATCAAACACTTCTACAAAAGCACCTTAAAATATCATCTCGTAGTACTCACACTTGTCTGAAATACACATGAAATTACGTGCAGAGGCGTCCCATTTGAGGATATTTACAGCGTCCATCTGATCGTGGTTTCTGAAAAGGATTTCTGCTAAAGCCTTGCCCGATGACACAGCTTAGGAACCATTCAATACTGATGCAAAATGTATTAGTCCTGCTGAGAGTCCAGTAGAAGTAAGAAAAGGTTGGATGATGTGGGCGATTATTGATATCTCCTTCATGACCTTATCAGAGTGAATAGAGGTGGAAAGAATGATTATTTTTTCTTTTTCTTCCTCATGGTGTAACAGAATCGATAAAGCCTCATAAATCTCCACCAACTTGGCACCAATGCCGACCTGGCTTCTCTGAAATTCTGGAGGTTAACTCTATCTCGCTTCTTTCTGCATCGTTTCTCCAGAAACACGGCTATAATGCACTTTAGGGCTTTCTTCCACACGAAAGCCTATCGTATTGTTTTCTTTTTGTTTCCCGGGCAATATGCGAACGCTCCGGGATGGCGACAGTCTTCTTCAGCTCGGGAGTGAGTGAGCAGTTAAGCAACGCAGGCATGCATCATGCTCGGAGGCCGTGACTTGCACTTTAAGAAGTGGTGTGCATAGGTCGGACTGACAACATGGCGAGCCTCCTAAAATGGCGTCCATCACAGGATCATGTGCCCAATATGAGTTAACTTGCCCAAAGCTGAGCCACTGCACATTAGAAGCGGAGATACATAACCATGGAATACATGTTACACGATCATTAATTTCAAAATTTTAAAATGAGTATAGTGCCGATTGTTTTCTTCCAAAAAATTTGCCGGCAACACTTCCCTCTTAGGTATCCTCGTCGGTAGGTTCATATGCCAGAAACCCGCTCACAAGCAGAATTTGATGATTCTAGCGTGAACCACCAGTTGACTGAGATTCTGCAGTATGCTTAATATAGTGGTACTGAGCTAAAACTAATTTATTGATTATTGTACATACTTGGTTTGAGTTATGGCTTTAGATAAGGGAAAACACGAAGCGTATTAACTCGCAAGATCGAAACACGAGATTCTCATCTTTACCATGCGAAGACTAGCCTTGTTGCTACAGTCAGTGGGTGCGGCTGATTGTACTAAAGTGTCATTATCACACCGACAGTGTAAATGTCCTCTTTCATTTCCTTCATTAAAAGGCTATTCTTCAACAATCAAGAAATTTGTTTCAACAAGATTAATGTTGTTTGAATCAAGTAAACAACCAAACTTATTATCATATCTGATTCATCAAGTGGATATTGAAACGGATGTTGTCAAATTCATCCTGGATGTTGTTCGAGTCAGTTAGTTTTAAGGACTGCATCATTTGCACGCCAAATATTAATAGCAAATTCAATCATTCAGGCTCTTATCAGACTGCGTAGATTCAGTTAATGGAATTGGACTTCGTAAGGTATTTGGTAATAGGGTCAAACCAACAGTAACACATTCAAAGTTTTAGGAGTAGATTTTTTAATTCACTTGGGTTGAAATTCACATTGAATGTTACCGGAAAGCTCAAGGAATCATTGTTGTTTACCCAATCTCATGCAACGTGGCGTTGGTGGTCCGAAATCTCGATCCTTCACTCCAAACGCTTTGTCTGATTCCTCAGGTGCAAACAAGGAAGCGATTGTACGTCTTCCACGGCCATAAAACAGTCACTCACGAAATCAAGTTTCTCAGGTTCTTACCCTTACCTTGATACAGTGCGTGCACCTCAAGCACGAATGCAAGGTAAGCCGCTCCAAGGATTTTCTCACGTTGTCGTAATTGGCACACCGGCGGCCCTGACTGCAACAAATGTTTTATTTTGGTAGCAATGACATTTCTTCCTTCTTTGCATTTTAAATTGTAGCAGGAGCAGGATCAAGGAAACGGGCTTTTAGTACACAGTTTACTCGGTATTCTAGTCGAATTCTATTGTCATTTTTTCAAGTAGTGCGCCAGTTTTTCTTTTCGAAATTCGAGATGCAAAGCTTTAAAGCAGGTGAGGATTGGTCAAGATAACAACTGCAAAATACGGAGATCACGAAGCAAAACTGAAAATGTGGATATCCCATGCTCCAGGGATGCAGGAGCTATGCATCTTCAAATCTGCAAAATTGTTTCTCATCTTTTCACCCTTGCTCATGTTAGTCATCAGCATTACAGCATTAGTACTACAAGAAAAAGACGGCTGGGGTACAGAAGAACAGAAAAATGGTAACAAAGTCTATTTCATGTAGTGCGTAACATGGTCATGACTTATGTAAGAGATTTTAGCGGTTCAGAAGCTCTTTAGCGTTATAAATACAGGGAAGAAGGAGGAATTGGTGCTCAGCTAAGCGTGGAAATATTATTGATTACCAACTCTTTGGTTCGGACGGGGATAGCAGTTGGTTGGATTTCCTTGTGGTATTTGAAATGTGAAAAGGAAGAAGGAGCTTGTGCTGCGTTACCGCTGGGAGCGAATATTTTGACGTCTTGACAAATGACCCGGAGGGGCTAGCATTGTCACATGATTGGCTACATCGTAGGAGACATTCATCATGAGCAGGATCTCCTTTTGTGTCTCGATTACACATTTTACTTATACACACTGAAAGAGAGAGAGAGAAATACAGGATGCCATTCAAGTTCCGAATATTTCAGATGAGATATTTCCTAATGGAAATTCAGGACCTGAGTACACACACAGATCGGACGGGCTTTTGCTTACGACTTTGCCACCACTCTAGGAGCAAATGAATAGAATTCATGTAGAATCCATTCGGATGTGGATGCGTCTAAAAAATCCCGGACGGATAAGTGAAATGAATAGCCCATATTCATCCCTTTCATCAGCTACATCATCTTCTTCTCTCTTGGTCCTCATCAAGGAAGCGGGTTTTGAATAGAAAGTACTCGTGGCAAGGGAAAATACTAAAGCGATTCGAAAAGATACAGTATCCGGGATGTCACCCTGCCATTCCCGCATTCTCTCACTGGCTGAGGAGACACTGTGCGTGAAATGTATTCTGACCGGCTTCCTTTTCATCTCAGCTCTGACGAATGACCATGTTTTCACTTGCAAATATAAGAATAGCGGAGTCGTTTAACCGTTTCTGGAATTCTTTTGCAGGCGGGCATTTATCTGGAGGAGCGGCGGGTTCTAGCCTGGAAGCCAAGCTTTCAAAAATAGGCGCTGATTGCATCAATATTTCATCCCGATTTCTCTTTTATTCACCCTCAGCGCTCATTATCTCGGTCAACAAAAATTTATCAAAGTGGCGATATAAGGAGTCATTCAGCTTCTGCGTGAGCGCTCAGGGTGTGAATCCTACCGTTTCGGCGGCACACTTAAAAGTGTGAGCTGTAAAATAGAAAATGTTGAGTTTTGATTAGAAATTTCGATGCGTTGTTCCACCTTCTTTCGTAATTCGAGCTTGATACATATTGGACTTATAAGTCGATTAAGAGGTACAAGATTATTTCCATGTCGCGTACAACTTTTTCTGGTTCCGATTTCCGATCATGCCATTTCTTGTGCTTTCGCTGCACAAGGTACACCAAGTAGGGTATTCTAACAGAATCGAAAACGTTAGATAAATACGCGCGGTTCACAAACGCAAAGGAGTCTCAAGTGATTATGACAATCGTTCCTGAGCATTGTCCAGCCTGCGACAAGATAAAATTTTAGAATGTGTTAATAATGTGACAACGTCAGGATGAGAAATCTTTTCCCTTCTGCCACTATGAAAACTATTCAAAGATTTTACCCTT
>VRMD01001592.1:0-16301 GCA_009872375.1 Sminthurides bifidus
TTTTTTTACACTCTGACGCTGTCCAGCATGGTGACAAAAGTTTTCCCCGGCAATCGTCACTCCAAGCTGTTCCACACATCAAGCTCTGACTCGGACCAGATTAGAATAGGCGCTGAGCAACCGAGAGCACTGCTTCCAAATAAGACTTGATACAGTCATCTCCTCCGGGGAAAGTTAACTGCACACATATATAATTTTATGACATACTCTCACCAGAGCTGACTGAGAGTCAAGCTCAGCATCCATGCGCATAGTAAGCATCATTAGCAAGAATTAGAAAAGACCAGATATCACGCTAACTTCCAATGCGTCACTTGCTCATACATACTGGCCATAAAGATGAGATCCTGGAGCAGAACTTGCACAAGATATAAGTTATTTTTACGAACCCGGAGTAACAACTGTTCCCGGGACGTGGGAAGCGAGTGGCCGGGACTCGAACCTCTAATAGGTCTCAACGATGTTGTGGTCAGAGGGAACGGAGGGACGACAAAGAACCTTCTGGATCACATTTTAGCTCATTCAGTTTCTCTGTTGGACGGAGGAAATATTAACTGGCGATTTAAGTGTTGTCATAAAGCGATCCAAGTTATTACACTTTCCATGTACTTGGAGGCAAGGGAAAGGTCGACTAGTTGTTCACACACCAGTGACCTGACAAGCGCTAGAATAGTGGCAGACATGGGTTCTTGTGCTACGAGGACTGTGCGTATGCCAGGGTTGCTTTTATCCAGCGAGTCTATTCCTTGGATCGGCACTTGGAGTAGTGGCTTTTGCAAGTAATTTTCTTGTCATGACAAGGCTGTTGAAAATGAAAAAAGTTATCATCATCTCACTAGTAGCTTTGGTGTTCGGGTCTTAAAGTTCTTTTGTGGTAGTTCCATAGTTGTAGGGACAGCAACTTGATTGCTTGCCTCCGTCTCCTCATGAGACGTGACAGTGACTGCATCTTTTTCTTTCATCCTTTCGTGAATCCAGCTCTGACTCCAGGGCTTGCTCATGATCATGTTACGGAGTAAATACTATATACAGTTGTGTGAATTGTGTTTCTCCAAAGACGAGTAGTTGGATTATTATTATTATTCTACTGATTTTTTGACAGCGTCGCGCATATCTTATTCTTGTGATTCAAGTGAGTATTTATCAAGTTATGTGTGCATGTTCGTTGTTGTATCCTGCATCTTTATCTCGTATTGATTTTAGTTAAAAACAAGAATCGCATAAAGAGAACCTTGCCTGCCTTGGTGTGTAATCCACAGGACGCTTTCCGGAATCGAGGTTTGTTACTCGTTCCTTCCTTCCGATTCTAGCTCTTGTGCTCCTCCCACCTCTCGGACTTTTAATCACGAATTGACGGATTGTTGCTAAAAAAACTTATTATAACCTTGTTCCACTCTTCCATTCCGTATTCCGCGTGCATTTCATTCAAAGCAGCGAGTCTTGTTGTGCAACAAGATATGCTACAAACAGTCACTTTAATTCAAGTAGTTACTGCAGGAACTTTTAAGCTGTCCATTAACTTGAACTCTCAGTTACCTTTTCATAGCAAAGCATGATTCCAGTTTCATACATTTGATTTGTAGCAGTCTCGTTCTCATAGCTTGAGATTCTTCATGCATGCTTTCAACTCTTGCAGTAGGGTACCTTTACCTCCTCAGGTTTCTCATTAAATCCGTCCCAAAATGGTGAATGATTCGTAGCTCAATTTTCACCAGAGAAAGTAAGGAATGTGACACCCGTGCAAAAAAAAGATCCGTAGTTTTACCATAACCTCAAGAAATTAACCGTGCTAACGTGTCAGCCACGTGCATTGATTACCATAGTAACAAGTTGAAAAATACAGGATGAACATTTCACAAGTTTTTTCACAAGCTGCGGATACTAATTGTTCTCTTTTCCCATTTCATCACATCACTGCACTTTTGTCTTTTTATCTGCACCGTATTGCGCAATTCTTTACGCCTCTCAGCTTGGACAGACGAGACTGACGGATTCCCGCTACACGAGCTAATGCATAAACCGTACCTAACATTACAGGGTGCGTTATCAACTTTGATTATATGTATGACATTTACTTGTACAATGTTGCAAACAAAAATTTTCGCTTGTCAGCCATATACTACAAGGCTGGAAAAGGCCGTCAAGCGATTTTCAATCACCATCGCACCCTGTAATGATCATTATGGTGTACTTTTACAAAACTAATCAATTTGATAGTTTTTCTCCCTACTGGTAAATCTTGGTAAGCTTGGTCTTCATCTCTTTTACAGAAGAGTTGATGCACAGAAGGAACGAAGAGTTCGGTTACCTTGACTTAGAAGATGTGCTGGACGATGACACAGATCCGGATAAATATGGTAAGACAAGAGGTCGCCTCTTCTGATCTTTGGCAAGGCACAAGTCTTGAACAGAAGCATGAGTGTGTATGAAGAGTGACGGGATACTTTTAGACACGATTTTAGAGCGATGCAGTACGGAATGATCAAAAAGTATTAGCAACCAATAATGAGTACTTCGAGCATGAACAATAGTCTGAAATACAAAAGAGTTGCTTGTGGCCGTAACTTAACTGTCTGTTGGCGACCCAGCACTAGCGTAGACACTCATGTTCTGCAAAAAGCCGTAGTGAATATTACAATGCTGTATATATAAATACGTTTATTTAATATAATTTTACTTATCTATACATATATATGGAAACGTAGCTGAAAGATCACGTAGTAAAGTCCTTGCATGTGGCACTTGATTGATTCTGATAGACTTATTCTTCTCGGTGCTAGTACCTCCCCCGGTTCAGCTAACTTTAGAACGGCAGTTAAACAAGAGTATCTTAATCGGCTGGAATCCTCCGGACTGCCCTCCTGGCACCATTGACAGCTACCAAGTTTACGTTAACGGACTTCGTCGTTGCACCGTCAAAGCCAACGAAAGGACACGTGCTCTTGTAGAAGGTGTCGACTGCAATCGCGTAAGTGATCACAGCCATGGTTCCAAGGCCTCTTGTAAATCAAGTGGAGGGGAAAAGCAAGCCTTTTCATCTTGAGCTGATGGTGGTTAAGCAGAAAATGAATTCCTTCTTGCAGCCACATAGGATAAGTGTTCGAGCCGTGACTCCGAATCGGCGAACGTCTCGAGATGCCGCCTGTACAATGGTCATAGGGAAAGACGCACCGCTTGCACCTTCTTGTGTACGAGCTGCAAATGTGACGAGTACCTCGGCCGTGATTTCTTGGCTTCCAAGCAATAGCAATTATCAGCACGTCGTCTGCGTCAACAACGTGGAAATTAGAACGGTTAAACCCGGTGTTTACAGGCACACGATCACAGGTAAACTATGCAATTTTCCTTCAAGGAGGCCGCCGGTTTCACTTGGGGCTCAAAACTCAATCCTCTAGTAGTGTTACTTGTCTGTGAGGAAAGTGTTCGTGGCCGTTGAAGCTATTTGCATTTTCAGGTTTAACTCCCAACACCACTTACCGAGTCACAGTTCGATCAAAGAATATCAAGGCTCCGCATTTCGATGAGAAAAACAGCAAGCAAATGGAGAAATTAGCCTCGTTCGCAGAATTCCGGACCCTTCCCAAAGGTACTTTACTACTTTGTGCTTGCAGAGCGGTCTGTTGTCTGGTCCTGTTGTACATTGTGTCTGAACTTGTTGCCTCTTCCAATCACGTCCTGCATTACCGAATGCTCCTGAATATTGCATACTGCCCTAAAGCAAAGCATGGTAACGTAACAACCCAGCTCCTGGAAAAAACCTGTACAGTTTACGATAGTAGTACCTGTCACAATCCCTCAAGTTCCTTGAGTAGTAGATGCTTGGAAGCTTACCTGTACCTGAATCATCCTCAAGTGAACGTCACCATGTTTCTGGGATACTACACAGAAATGCTAATCGATTTAGAATAATAATAGCGTAATTTTTTTTGCACTATGTCTCTGCTAGAGAGTAAGTAATGATTTGTACATACGTAAAGTTGTGTGTTGTCCCTCTTAGTGTATTTGTCTGTGGATTTTTACCTTTGAGGTTGTTTAGGTTTACCGGATCCACCTATAGACGTCCAAGTTGAGGCTGGGCCTCAAGATAACACCATTCTCGTTACATGGCATCCTGTCACTGCTGGTACTTCCAACGGAGCTGTTGTCACTGGCTACGCTGTGTTCGCGGACGGGAGGAAGATCTTGGAAATCGACAGTCCTTCAGGTAGTTACTCATAAAACAAGTTTGATGGAAGATGATAAGAGTGACCGCTCTCTCCTTGAACAAGCCTTTTAGTGTTGGTCTTTTGCTGGATTTCAGGAGATCATGCACTGTTGGACTTGAATCGGTTTCAAGGTATCATTCCCAAACAAGTTACAGTACGCACTAAATCTCGTGATAGCCTATCTTCCGATAGTGTTCCAATTTCAATTCCCGCTCAAGTTCTCAAAGGACCACGGCACAAGGTGAGGATGTACATGTAAAAAGAACAAATTGTCTTGACCCAACAGCCCTCTATCAAATCTGTTGTTCGGGTTGTAATCGTCAGTCGTATACTTTTTTTTAGCATAACTCAGACAGCCTTCCACGGAGGGGTCGCCATGCTGCCAAAGCAGTAGAAGGGGAAGACAGCTTCAGTGACCGCGAAATGGGAGGCAATTACCACATGGATATTCCTTCAATTGGTAAGTTTGCTAGTTATGCATGACCTGCCCGTGGGGAATTTCCCCGTAGATGTTCCTTTTACGTGGGGCTCATGTTGCAGAAATCACTAAAGACACAGATCGACACGGAAGACCGGGGCCACATCAAAGAGATTATGGGAGCCGTGGAAGGAGTCATCCTCTTGATCGACCCGTCACTGCCAGAGGTTTTTACGGTCAGCAGCAGCAGCCTCCCCCTCAACAAGGAGGGAATTACGGGCAACCCCCTCCTCGCGGAGGACCGAAAGGAGGATTTCATCCTGATGATTACCGGGCACATCAAAATGATCCTCATCATGGGAGGGGAAGAAATCCGAGAGCTGGGCCCAGGCCGCCAGATGTTCGCCACCGAGTATTCTTTGCACTGTATGACTACGACCCACATGCCATGTCACCTAACCCCGATGCCTGTGAGGAATTACCCTTTCGGGAAGGTCAGATTATCAAAGTGAGTTGAATTTGTATCTTCTTGTACATCTCATTGCTGTGTTGCGGGGGGGGGAGGAAAATTGGCTGAACATGTTTTTCATTGAAGATTTACGGCGAAAAAGACGCGGACGGCTTTTACTTCGGAGAAGCCGGTGGTCGACGAGGTTACGTCCCGGGTAACATGGTGTCTGAAGTACAGCCAAATGATGAACGAGTTGCACAAGAACTTTTGAATGTAAGTCTTTCTTTCAGTATGCGGCATTTGCGTGTGAAGCGGGAAAGTTTCAGTAGAGATCATCTGAACTTGATGCTGAATGATTGACCCTTGTCCAGGAGAGCGGCGAGCCTTTAGTAAGTGGCAGAGAACGAAGGGCCATGGGACGAGACCGCTGGGGTGATATTTATGCTAACATGCCTGTGAAGAAGATGGTGGCGCTTTATGACTATGATGCTCAGGAGCTATCACCAAACGTAGATTCAGAGGTTTGGACTCAATTCCTAGTTTCACTTTACAAGCAGTTTTGAAGACAGTTCAGGATCAGGATAAGAATATCCTTTCCAAGTTCAGTACTCACTTTTCTCCAAATGGTCCATTCAGGTCGAGCTGTCTTTCCAAACGGGTGACACGATATACGTATACGGTGACATGGATGACGATGGATTTTTCATGGGAGAGCTGAACGGTGTACGAGGTTATGGTGCCGTCCAACTTCTTGACAGAAGCGCCATCGGAATACGATGGCAGCCGAGGTGGTCGAGGGAGGGGCCCGCCTCCACATCTAGGACCTCATGACCCTCGTCGTGGTCCTGGACCCGGGGCCCGAGGCCCTCCTCCACCTCCACGAGAAGGGCCACCTTCGCATGGAGGCCCGCCCCATCATCGCATGGATGCCAGGACTCCTCGCAAAGGTATGGTGGCTAGCCCTGTCATTCCAATTGTTCGTGCTCGTGTGTTCATTTGCTATACAGTAATGCTGAGCCATGGTCGAGCCTGAAAAAAGGAGGAGTTGCACTTTTAGAAACCTTTGCTCGATCACCATAACTTGTATTGCATATTCCTCGATCACTCTAATGATTAGATAGTATAGCAGCACCAGCAGAGCATTGCTGCTAAATCACCTTAGGTTGTGAAAAGAAGATTAATCACCTCAAATCAATGCAGTGGTTGAAGCCAACTTTTTTAGTCTCAACCTGTTAGCAAACCACGACAAATACCAATTGAACAGTTACAGAAGATTTAATTATGATAGACGAGGTAGATCAACTCAAGACCGGCAATTCAAGCTTGTAGAGAGACAGGGGGCTTTAGCAAGTGCCGGGATCACTCAAAATCACCGCCTGGGACAAGAGAGCGTACACGACAAAGCTGACGAACAAGAGGTTGAGGACAAGAGCTTTGATCTGTATTCAGAAAAGAGGCAGAAGAGGAAAAGGATGACCTTTCCGCACATATACGATATGACGATTTCCTCCATGGATGTGTCGTTTAACCCACAACTTTTTCTCCATCTCTCTATCTCTCTCTATCGATGTGTGCCTTCGATGTCACTTGCGATGTGGTGAACTGCTTGATTCTTATATACTTATACAATTATGGACCCAAACACGATGTTTGACTGGAATTGTCCTTTTCAATTGCTCTGTGGAGGTGGATGAATTGACTCTCGATTGAATTGAGCAGGGTTGTATTGCTATGATTATGATTGGTTCGGGGAGAACTTATTACCAATAGAGTGAGGATTGTGTGTGTCGACGGAGCTCTCAGATACCGATACTTTAATTCATTACTGGCTTGTTCTATTGCACCGAAACCCTTTAACCCGGAACTTATTTGATGTTGTGCTCCTCTGAACGAATTCTCTCTTTTTTATGACTTTCTCTCTGTACGTCGCTGCTAATCTAGATGCCTCCTATCCTCTTGATCACTCGGAGGTAAGTTTATCATCTCTTTCCACAAGCGCTTCCCATTTTGACTAGTTGCTTAATGCAGTCCAACCACCCCCACCATCCCTCTCAACCTCTCACCTTCAACCTCCGTAGTCCGAAAACCTTTCCCAATCAAAAATACGCCTCACCACCTCCCTTCCAAGTCCCTGTAAAAGAATTTGGATGTCACTGTTTAGTATTCCATTAGAGACTCATGCCAAGTACCTAAACCAAGCCTTGTTGACACTGCGTGAGAATTCCAGCTGCCAAATCCGCCAAGTCCGTGTTCGCTCGCTCACACACTCAAAACGCAAGCCTTGTCTGCGAATCGTACTACCTGTATTCTATCTAGTAATTGCCGAAACATGATTGAGACTTGTTCCCCCTTCCGTTCCTGTCGTTGATCGTAGTCATGTTTAGTCAAGTACCCCTTTGATATGATGTGACTGTTATCGTGTTTAGTGTCTTACGTTTCTCTCATACCCTAAAATGTACTGTAGATATACAGTAGCTGCTATAGAATGACCCCAGTATGCTATTCAAATCTCTCCTGATTGCTTTCTCACAGTAATCAAAACTTGAATTAGCCTTCTTTCGCGAAGCTGTATCCCTCTCACTTCATGTGTGTGAATTACCTTGCATTCGCCGCCAGTTGTTCCCTCTCCCAATAGTCGAGCGATCGATCGTTTGATTTGTCTGTGACTCTTGTCTTGTGAATGTCTTGCCATGTAGTTACGGGCAGTGACTATAGATTTAGTGACACACAGGGATCAAAGCAAGACGACGTAACAGGGAAGAGGTATAATGAGCGGCCTGGATGGGTGAACTTGGTTTTTTGGGATTTTCACGAGAGTCGATACAATCCAGTCTTGATTCTTGCAAACTTGAGCAAAAAATTCCAACAAGTTTGCTAACGTTTAGTTGTCCCTTTTTGGGTAGCTCTTGCGTTTACTCCACTCCTTCGTTTCTCCAAGTGTCTGTTGATGATGATTTTCAACTATGGTTTCATAACTTGTGTGCCGTTCTCTATAAAAATAAGGATTTTCTGTTTTGTCATTTAATTCGAATTCAAGCTTTTATTTTCGCAAAGCTTTCATTGTTTATCGCACCCCGACTTTCCCTTTAACAATATGTTCTCTACTATCCATAACTTTCTCCCTGTAGTTTTTGAAACTTTTGCCAACTCGGAGTTCTCTTACCCCATCCAGTTCCAGTTGCTTCTGTCGTAACAGCTACAGACAACATTACATGGCTTCACTCCACATGTCTCTTACAATCACACACGTCCAAAGTCGCGTCATGTGATCATGTATCGTCCCTATTGCCAGACCTCATCCCTTCTCTCCATCGCGAAACCATATCGTCACAAATTACCACAAAAACATTAAACAATTGGTCAAAATACTACAGCAACATGTTTACACAGTTATATAACTAAATAGTTTCTATGTTCTTTCTCTTCGTCTCTCAAACTCTCTCTCTCTCTATTCTTCGTAAGTAATATGTAGCTAACACGACGAGGAAAGTGCTTATTATCCACACATCTCTCTCAGAGAGTATTGCTAAAAGCGAAATGATGCGACCAAGTGCTCTAGGGAATGAACGTGACCTTTCCTTCATATGCTGTTATAAATAACAGGTATTGGAAAATTGTAAAAGCCCCGTTTATAGCAAAGCATCAAGACCGGCCTGGAGCTTATCTTGTCGTAACATCTCGCTTGGAGAAAGCACTTGACTCAAGTCACAGCTCACTGTATATAATAGTAAGAGTTTAAATAAGTGTAGAAATTTCTGAACGTACCGTGGATTCAGGCTAGCAGCTCCAAGCAGTTGGACTACGTAATTACTTCACCTGAATCCCTCCTGTAAATAGCCACAATATGCAGATCTCATTAGTAGAGTACGCGTATCAATATAGTTCTACCGCCGTAGTAGCCACAATGTCGTGTCTGAACTGGTTGTATATCATTTTGACTAGATGAAACTTTTAAATAGTGAGCAGCGTGTGTGGTCAATAAGTATAAACACCGTAAATGCATTTTCTTTGTAAGGTTTTTTCACGCTCCTACTGTGAATTGCATGAGTCACAGAGAGGAGGCGGTTTCCAAAGCTCATGAAAGAAACTGGCATTCACCTGAACCTTAATCACTATTTGCGTTTAACAGCTGAGGAACCATTACGACGCCAACAACAGGAGAGGTGGTAGAGGTGGAATGAGCGGACCTGGTGGTCGTCGACCCGGCGGACCTGGGATGGGAAACCAGTCACCTGGAGGAATGAACAGCAATATCATGTCGGGAGCTGGAGGAGAGGGAGGAGGAGGAATGCTAGGGTCAGGAGGAGGTCTGGGGGGAGGAGGTAGCGTGAAGAAGAATGTGAGGGGGGTGCCTCAAGTGGTGCCTGAATTCAGTCCCACGACAGAGCCTTTGCCAGCTTCCCTAGAGCAAAACACGAGTGGTCCCACGTCAAGCTTACCCAATCCATTAGGCCTTTTTAGCAAAGCGAATCCTTTAAGTGGCTCCGCCACGCCTGCAGGTAACAATCCCGCAGGAGTAGGGAATGCAGGAACAAGTGCCAATACAAATCCTCTCACAGGTAAATTACCTGGCGTTTTCTCCGGCGAAACTCCAAACTTTATGCAAAAGTTCACAGAGTTCACCACGAATGCAACAGGCCAGGCTGGTGACTCAATCTTATCCAAAGGGAAGGAATTAATTTTTAAGAAATTTGGACTGTGACCTTGGTTCTTTGTATCCCTTCGAGGATCGTCTTTCCATCCTTTAACTCTCATTTTCATCTTCACATCGCTCCGACCAGTGAGTCAAGTCGTGATTTTTCACAACCAGCTCACTCATACATAAGCTGCCCAATCTCTTGCGGAAAAATATCACTTTCAGTTCTTCCTTCTCCAAACCACGTCTTTTGATAATCCCTTTTTTAATCAGCGAGTCTACAGCTCGACCTCTATATCGTACGATTATAGTAATGGTGACGAACTTCAAGTTTTTAGCCCAAATGTGTCTGCAGTTAACCATATAAAACCTTCCAGTCCATTTTCAGTCGTATCCAAAGGTGAACCATACGTTGTACACTATTCTTGGTATTGTCCATAAGTTAGGTGCCAGACCATGTCTAACGTTTTGATACAAATTATTTTCGAACTCGTTTACATTTCGTAATTCGTCATCACGTTAGCATAACATGTGTGCACTCATACACGAATTACACTTATTAGGAATCTAAAAACTTGGCCGCCAGCGTAGTCATACTCCCGATACTGATTACTCATTCGTAATGCTATGGTAGCCGTAGAAAGTTAGAGAGACATTCCATAATTTCAAAAGTCTATAAGTAGGCCGCAGTACAACAGACAGAGTAAGTGAAAATTTTTTAAAGGCAGATTAACGACATTCTTTTTTCGCCATACACAATGAAATAAATGATCAGGTAGGTGTGTAAAGGAAATCTCCAGTGACGTCCGTCTCTAAACTGTTCTAATTTAACCATTCCCTTGTTCTATGAAAGGGTCAGCAAGGACCTAGAAACAGTAACTTTTTGCAATCCAGTGAGTTTTAACTGTGGTATTTTTCTTATTAAACAAGACATGATTAGGTACATGAGGAGACTTTGGCCGGTGAATACGAATATTGAATTCCGGCAAAAAAACTTACAGATTTTCTCCATCTCTTCATCTCTCCTAGCTTACTGCAACGGTTAAATACAACCCATAAGTAATTTTGTGCGTATAGTAAAGAGTCAGTAGCTACAATAAAAAAATAATGCTACCAGCCAGTTGAAAGTAGTTGAAAGCACGTTCATCACTGGAGCGAATTACAGCAGTTGATACAGCCTAAATTACGCAATTAAGCTTTAAACAAAGTAAAGTTAAACGATGACGGTATCTAATCTGTGGGGGGTGATCTTGGTCTTGTTTTATGAAATCTACTAAGTTTCTTCTATTAGGTAAAATATTCTTCCGTATGCGTACATGACTCACTGCCTTGAACGTTTCTATTCATACATGAACATGGTGATACTAATAACTTGCTAATGGTTTCTCACTAGAACGTTGCCCGTAGTGAAACTTTTATTTGAGAATTATTTTCAAATCGGACTGCCTTTGTCTGTTTTTGTATGAGGATGACAAAAGAGGTAGTGCAGAAGAAGAGTGAAAGTTTTACTTGTAGGCTCAATGGCTTTTGGTGACAAAAAACATATCATTTATAACTTATTGTAGTGGCAGTATACGCCTGTTCACTTACTCAAATGTTCCCAGCAGGGATTGAGAAGACAAGCAAAACAAATGGAGGAACATGAGATGTTCATTTTGCCTTGTAAAAACGCAGTGAAAATACTGTAAGTGGTGCTTCATCTCCTTTCCTTGATTATTATTAACCACCNCCTTGTAAAAACGCAGTCAAAATACTGTAAGTGGTGCTTCATCTCCTTTCCTTGATTATTATTAACCACCGTGTTCTCCTTTTCAATTCAGTTGAGTTAGACTGCGAGATCCCGGCCTTTTCTGATGTAGGTATAAGTGAGCACTTTCACCTCTTAGTTTTAGTTTTACCTTACCCTCTCCGCAAAAATCTCTACTATAAGAAGGAACAAGAAACCTTCAACCGGAAACCTCATCCTTAGATATCCGCTCTGGCGGTTCACAACTCATTTACCAAATACGAGTATTAAAAGGTGAAAAAAGGCGTACATTAAGTTTCATGAGTCGACAGGTGCACTGGAATCAAGTTTCGCAGATGATTGAGTAAGAAACGCAGTCCTGATAAGGAGGCCTGCTACGCTCTGCTGGCTGCACTGAACAGGCCCTAGCTCCACCCTCTCCAGGTTTAACTGTGACACATTCAACGACCAAATTATGGAAAAGACATTGACCTCGCTGTAACACGTGGTCAAAGTTATCTTTAAGTCACACTGCTCCCTGTCCGGAAGTGGGAATCTTTGTATAGACTCGAATCCGAATATGCGTGTTACCCGACTGATGAGTGAAACAAGTCCCTCATTCATACTTCAACCCCACACTTGTTCTAAATAATTGAGTGTACTTAATAAGGATGGCCAGTTTGACAGCAAACGTTAGCAGACTCCCCCCCCCAAGGGCGCTTTAGGACAGTCTACGGGAACTGAAATAGCTACAGGGATTTCTTCCCACGTCGCGCTTTCTCCTCCTCCACCGGCGACTCTCCACTCACCACTAAGGATCCAGAACTTAAGACAAATTAGCTGCGTGCAAACCCCCTAAAATTGTATTTATTGGCCGATATCTAATTAGTCACATGTGTAAAACTCTGTACAGGGCGTGATGCCACTTCTCCTCTGATTACAAATCTAGCGGAACTAGTCTAGTAGAACTATATAATGGCAAGCTTTGTAAACAATCATTAGGTTTTCTCTCCGCAATTTGTAGTAGTCAAGTTTCAGGAATATGGATTCCAAGAAAGCGTGTTAGAATCGAATTGAAACATTTTTACCTGTGACAGTAATCTGAAGCGTACCGGCTAAAACCTGTGCTGAAAGGCAATTGATCATTGAGACGTAGAAAATCCAGACTTGATCATCTCCTCGATTTAGGCAGACAACCTGAAAATTTGTTGTCGAAATTAGCAAGGAGTTTGTTGACAAAATTAATCATGCATCAAGATGAATATGCTGTTAACGGCCAAAGGATTCTCCCCCTTGCATGTGTGAAAGATTTCCATGTAACTTGTCCAACTGGTGCTAGCTTCTAATGAAATTGTAGTGAGGGTAAGCAGTGTTAGCTAGATGCGAAAAAAGGTTTTCTTAAGTGTAGCAGAGAGGGAGAATTCACAAACCTATAGTTGTACCGCATCATCCGTAGTGCGTCAAACTTTCTCTCCGTTTCAAGACGATGTAGTCCACCTGCTATAGGTAAAGCCGAAAAGGAGTCAGTCAAAAATAGATCGTACGGTGCAAATTTTCAGCTGTGAAGCTTTGGTGCGAATAATAGTAATCACGTGGTGCAGAGATTTTTTTCGCTCGCTCTCTCTCTCTAATTAGTCAGTCAAGTAAACATCTGAATGTGTTGCGATAGCGTTCCTCGCATAGATACTTTCAGCGGTAGCAATCACCCCTTCCGTCTTGATTCAACTTAAGATGAGCGCTAGACGAATCTCAAAACGTTGAACAAGGAATCCTTTCTAGCATTTACTTTCCCCACTATAAGCTTTTGCTTCAAGTCGGAGGGAAATTAGAAGAACCAGCCTCTGGTGCCCGGGTGGTATTTCTACAATTGACTATCCTGATAACGTAGTCGTAGTCTCTGAATGGAAATTATAAGCCACTGCTTTTCCAGCCAACGGCACAAATAAGATTTATGTCATTGAATCATTGTTTTGGAGGAATCCCTAGGTGGGTTGTTATGTAATCTTTGGCTTGGCGTAATAGCTGTAGTGATTACTCCTACCCCACCCCTGCCCATGATTTTGGCCCATGTCAATCTTAATTCTGAAAGCACGGTTGTAGAAAATCCTACTGTCTTGAGATGAGAAGGAAGAAAAATATTTTGTACGTTGCACACCACACTGTGTCTTTGCCTACTATTTTAAGCATGCTAAAGAATATGTACAACTTCCCCCTTGCGAAACCTTACAAAGGAACATTATACTATCAGGAGCAATATGAATATTTTACTCACAAGGCGAAACTTGTTGCCATGGGAACCTGTTGCCAAGAGCGACCATCAAGTGTAAGTGTAAATACGCTTTTTGTTCCACATGAACGTTTTCAGAGCCTGAGCGAATTTTTCCAAGCACTAAATACGAACGTATAACTTCCGGAACCGAACCCGGGATTTATTTATCTCAGTTTCCACCGCCATGTCTATAACACACTGCACCCTTGTTAAATATTTTTAGGAAGCTGTCGTAGAATTTTAGTAACTGAAGTCGAGATCTGTGTGTTCTCATTCCAAAATGCCTGGTGCATGGTTCCGAAATCAACTTTCTATGCTATGGTAGGGTGTGCTGTACGTACGGTATTGAGCATGGATGACGAGAAAGCACGTGTGCTACATGTTAATCATTTATCAAAAGTTGAGCTGAAGACGCAGTTTTTAAGCAAAAGCTAATCAAGTAAATTATTGATGAGGATACGCGTGAGTCATATAGCATATTTTGTCTTGATAGGAGTAGGAGCAGGTGTTAAAACGTTTTTGTTAAAGGAAGTAAACCTTGAGTGATCTGCATGCGGTGCGCAATCTGTAAGTGACTAGCAGAGGATGATATAGTTAGAAGCGAATTAAACTTGTTTGAAAAGATGAGCGTTGATTTAAAGTCAACTTAAAAACTGAAGTAATACGGTAGGACATATAGGGTTTAAGCAATTATGACATTACATGCAATGATTACGAAATTTTCAGATGTGTCTATCAGCGTACGACAACCTAGATTTGTCAAGGGTAGTTTTACTTATCGTGTAATGTAACTATAATGTTCCGACGAAGAAACTTATCACGTTTTAGAAGCGTTGGCTACAGTAAGGCAATTTCAAAAAGACGAAGAGGTGCACAATAATAACAAATCGTTGACTCCTCTGCTGTCAATTTACAAACCGATGCTGATATATTGTATGTAATCGTATCCATTACTTTGTATTGTTATATCATTAGCAAATGTCTACGATACTTGAGTTGTAAGTTGTCGCAAAAGTATGGCAAGGAGGACAAACGCGGTAACCTCAACATTGTTACAGTAAATATGACATAGATCATGAAATCATGATGCAGCAAGAAACAATTAAAGCATAATGTACATGATAAATGACAAACAATAAATTCCACATAACCGTGCTCAGTCTCCTGGGTAACATGTCTTCGAATCGGCTGTCGGACCATATGGTAAACGACCGAAAGTGCAATATGCTCTAAAGGTAGCTCAGCATTTTGCACGCCAAAACATCATGGAAAACACGGCGCATGTTAGCAAAGTCATGTTAATCTTAAACCATTTAACAATCCTGTTCGCCTACGGTTGAAATCTTAGACTAACGACTGAACAATGAAGCCAAAGGATCCTGTCGCATTTGAATACGAGCAGAGTATGATAAGCAACTCTTGCCATACCGCTAATCAAGACGTTTAGCATATTTTGAAGGGGTCTATTGATCAAATTCAGCCTTTCTCTTGTTACTGCACAACTGAACGGAACATGGAGCTACGTTTTTTAGGTTATCTCGACTCGATTGCTATGTAAAGGGTCAGACATTGCACTGATACGCTTCCACTGGATACAGATAAAATGGCACAAAGGTCGCTTTATTTAATTTAACAAAGAGCTGACAGCGTTGCCTGGCATCAAGAACACTCGGGAGTGGCGTTTAATTACTTCAACAGCAATAAATCGTTCAACAATAGCACATGGTTTGTAGACACTAACAAGAGTGGCACCCGTTCATAACAACTTCATCAGGTTACTCAACAGACTCGGACGTACCAAAAGATTCTTTAACAACTCAATAAAACTCTCTTCTTCTTCTCGTAACAATGATATATCATATGCACGCAACGATTAAATATAATATTATACTTTTTTTAGGTATCGCATCAGTAAAGTTAAACTTTCTGATCGTGATTTGTCCTTCCCTTCCATCAAGTCGCCACATGATTAGGTATAAAGCTTAAATAGAAAGATGAGTAGTCACTCGATTTTCACATCTGCTCAACAGATATCAGAAAATAAACTAGGTTACCTACAGAAGTTGAATCGACGCTGTGGAATGACTGAAGACGAATTCGATCAAATATTCGGTTACACTTTCATCTGCGCATCGGCACTGCTAATGTTCATAAACTAATTGACTATAAGTTAAAACGGAAACATTTTTCCATTCACATCAGACAATAAGGCGCTTAAGTTTACGTATACGGTCAAAGGATAACTGAAGTCTTACACTGCCAATATCGGCTTTGGATATGGCTGCGCCACGCTTTTACGTGTCTCTGTTTATAATAATACTTCGAAAGAACCACGCAAGGCAATTAATTTCAACCTTGCGATTAACGAAAATCGAACAATACAATGACCGGCACAAAGTATTGACTCAAGAGCACCGCGGCATACTTCAATTAGTGTTACAACATGGCATCGTTAGGCAACGATTGTGCATTAGTTTGGGTAAATATAACCAAAATATATAGCAATTAAGGCTTAAACGATTGAATTTTTGCAGCAGTACACAGTACAACGCACCATACGGGAATGTAATCCTTGTCAGTTCGATCTAAGGATGGA
>VRMD01001593.1:0-16300 GCA_009872375.1 Sminthurides bifidus
CCATGCTGAGTGTCCTTGCAAACACCTTGTGGATTTCCCACGACTTTGGTGCACTGTAAACAAACATACGTGGTAAAACTTGAAAAGTTATATACCAATACGTTATTGACAATTACATCCAAAGTAACTATGTAGTTAGTCGAAAACAAGTACCAGCTTACCGGAGCTTTTGCATCAATTTTGTAGTCATTAACAACTGGCATGCCCAAGGTTTGGTTCATATAAGCAATAGCGACATCAGAGCCGATCATTTGATGAACTTTGTCACTGCCACTGATTCCAAATCCCATCCAATCATTCTCGTCTAAAGCACAATTTAAAAAATTTAGAATTTGAAAATGAACCAGCTGCATTTACAAAATGATTCATAATTCCAAAACAGTAGCTAGGCGCACCTATTAATCCAACAATTTCAAAGGTAATGGTTTGGCCAACGACGTCCCATCCAATTCTCAAATTAGCATGAAGTTGTTCACATTTGGGTACAGTCATTTCATATTTCTGCAATTGAGAGCACACACTTGTTAGAATTACTCCAAAACTAGCTAAAATTGGATGAAAGTAACCATTTAAGTTTTTTCCACAGTGAAGTCATGTATAACGAATCTCCGAAAAAGTCGTATTCATCTCACTATCTTCTAAATTACCCATTGCAATATTAACAGTTTGTAATATATACTTCTAAGAATCGCATCACTTACCACGACTTTTCTTAAGTTAGGCGGTACATTTAATTCAGGTGGGAAATTTACGTATCCCAGTGACATGTTTGTCTTCACATCAAACACGGCAAGCCAGTCAATGGTAGCAAAGGTAAAGTCTCCCGGGAGTGTCAACTCAACGTCGTCGTTGTAATAATCTCTCAATGGATCAAAACTAGGTAAAACGGTAACGATGACAAATATTTAATGCCACAAGCTAATAAATTTACGCTCGCAACTGTAATAATACATCGCTTCTAAGGGCTGCCAGAACACGTAACAAAAGATACTTACTATCCTAAATCATCGGCTATTTTGGAGCCTCGCACGCTCGGAACATGCCCCTTTCCAATCCAGAAATACAACTCTGAAATATAAAATACAGAATTGAAAACTAGAAAATCAGTAATAGCTCTCAGCTGAATTATATGGCCCTTGCCGTAATCTATGCAGTGTTCTAATTCTACAGCCAATATCCAGATTCAACTGTCTCACCTTTGTTATCAGTCTGCACACTAAACCGCTCCAACACCAACGTCTTCATGTTCTGAACATGCACGTGATCGCAACTAATCTCGTCGGACCGAATGGTCATTGCTAGTGAAGTCTTATGAGGAGGCTCGAACTCTTCAGGAATGTAAACATCGCCAAAGTTTTGCTACAGAGAAATTCAAAATACAATGTCAATTACTTGTTACAAACAGAAAACGTTACAAAAGGCCAAAGTAAGTCTCATAAAAAATGCTCACATATTTTGAGAGATCATAAACAGCAAGCCATCTTATCTGCGGAATACGCTTGTTATCAGGCAGGGTCAGAGTAAACGTCTTGATTATCATGTTTCCTCAAAACGTTTGTCCTGAAACATGAACACGAATTTCACGAATTATACGGGCCAAGAAATTATGTGATCAAATCAAATCAATTTCCAAATTTATGAAGAACGAACCTTCCATAGCGGTCTGGAACTATAAAACCTTGCGTCCCGGGTTGATTCGTCACTCCAGCCCAGAAAAATGCATCCTTGCCCATTCCATCGTAGCTAAAGCTCTTAATGTAGAAGGTAGTGTCATTGACAGCATACACCTCCCCTCCCACACCATGATGATACACATTAAATTTTCCGATATACGAGCCTAGGAATTCTTCATTACCTTCTTCAAATTGATCTAAAAATAAAAAGAAAAAAAACGTTTCAGCTAATGTTGCCAAGGTTACAAGAATGAGTCACGAGTAAATGAATCACAAATGTAATGGACAATACCAAGCACGCATGCTCGTCCCCAGCGTGTCGGCAAGTGTCAATAGTCGGTTAAGACTAATAAGTAAGAATGCACTGAACTTACGTGATAACACAGGTAAAAATAAAAAAATTAAGTAGTTAGCCAAATGCATTTTGTCTCCACTAAAAGAAGTTAATCGAAATAAATAAGGGCATCACATAATACATTAAGAACACCTACCAGCCCTACTTACTAAACCATCGTTGGCGATCTTGATACTGATACTAAAAGAATCTCTTCCCAGCCACGGATATTTTAAAAGGTGTGCACCTGAGGAGCAAAAGAGAAAGGTAATACTCCTCAGGTGTAACAACAATCTCTTTTGATTGCATACAGTTGAATCTCCTGAGCGACGATTTTTCTGACAACAATGGGATTTTCGTAGATAACTCATCCTCCTCCTCGACGTGGTCACTGCTCCGTACTATGGCTTCGGGTGAGCAGTGACCATGAAACGTTTTATGCTTGCCTTATAGAATTAGAGAACTGACGCTTCAGCTGGAACGCTATACCGCGTACCATGGCAGTAATCGCTAATGATTAGGATGCGGTTGGACGAGGACGGTTGCTACATCAACGAAAAAACTTGAAGATATTAATCTTTTACCTATTAACTTGCAGCAAACTGCAATTAGTTATTGTTCATTAATGGCCAATAAAAGCAAGTATAATTTGATTCCTCAAGAATATTGAGCTTTTTCACCTCTCCGTCCAGCCCTTCATTTTAGTTCACTGCCACCTGTTTGCTACAAAGTGAGCATGTGAGAATGCAAGGTAACTTTGTCCACAATTTCAATCATACTTGTATGCTGCACATTGATAACATGAAGGAACTCTGTAGACATCTTTGGATAAAACTTTATTGTTCCTGCTCACAATGTGCACACAGGTGTGCTTAACATAAGTTCCAGAAAAGATTGCTTTCACGTTTCACACCTCCTCCTGAAGAAGAGGTACGCTATGACACTTGGACTTGGTACAAATAGACATCCATTCTCCCTATACAAGATTAACTAAGTAAGACAAAAAAATAGTCAAGCAAATGAAAGAAGACGCGCTGTAGGGTTCTAAGGAGTAGACTGACTATGATGACATGGATTGCAAGTTACCAAGACATTAATCAAGTTTCTCTTCCTACTGTTGAATTAACTTCTGCGGGACATCATGGTTTTTCCTCACGCTATTCAGAATATTGTCTAATTCATGACTCTAAAGCATCGTTTACAAAACGAGCGCTCCCCATGCACCGGGTTAAAGGGCTTTGTCTCTTTTTCAAGCGCTTATACACTTTCACAGAAACGGGAGAAGAGTTGTTGTTTGAAAAAACAGAGAAGCTTTGTTCCACCTTTTTGGCTCTGCTCTTTTTTCTGGACTTTGCTCCGGCGAGGTATGCGACAAAAGGACATGAATTAATTAAGGAAAGACCTGATTCCCATGGAGAAATGGAGACTTGACTCTTTTAGCACTTCTCGTTCATCTCATACACCCACTCGTGAAATGCCTTCATTTGTTGCAACTTTTAGCTACTTAACAATCTCTGAAAGAGCGTTTTAAGTTACATACCCGTGCATCGTACATCTTCGTCCATCAAACCGTGAGAGGCGAAAAAGTTCTTCATTGATGAAATTTTCATCATTTAGATCTCTTTACCACCCACTGCTCGTTTCTAACTTGGCCTTCACCTTTCAGCTAATTTAGGGGTGACTCTCGCCATTATTTACATCTTTGAAGCGGCTATTACTTTACGCAGGGTTCTTTTATCGAATTAGGTAATTTGTGCATGTCGTGAAAGATTTCCCATCTCTCAATAGCTACACTGCCTGAAGGTAACTTCGAATTTCGATACTGTTGTCAACCACGAAGACGAGGAGCTATCGAACTGAAACGCTTACGATTTACGGCTTATCTCAATTTATAAACTACTGTATTCCTATATTTTTACAGCTTCTTCTCCTTTCCTCCGACACCAGATTCTACGAGCGTACTCTTCTTGGCACTGGGCTTTGTTTTCCTGACATTGTACCTGTGGATTCACAAATACATTCATCACTTTTTCATCGTTCGCGTACTCAAGTAGACTCTAAACACGGTCAATAGCTCAAAATTTCCTGTGTTGCACAGCCGCCCCCAACACCAGCTCTGATCCAGCAGCAGCTTCATCATGTACATTCTCGTTAGAAGTCAAGCTGTTCGAACTGCCTAGTCAGAGTTCTGGATATGGTACAGGGTAGTGCAGGTAACATTCTACCGTGGATTTGTGTACTCGTGTGATCTTACTGCGTTAGGACACATCACCGTATAGGCCTGAAAATCTATTTAAACTTACCCACGAAAAACAGCTTGAATTCTGGTGGCTGCGACATCTGGTTTTAAACTGGACCTTCTTCTGTTAATTAAGCTGCTGCCATGGGAAGAACGCCTGTCCGCAAAGTAAAATGTGTAATTAGTTAGTAAAAACGTTTCAGCACACACGCTAAACAGCAACTTTCATTCCTTTCTTTCGCACTGAAAAGCAAGCAACGCGGGCCAGTAACATTCCGTCCCATCAAGGCTGAGGTTAAACTAATCATGTCATAATGTGATATGAACATACCAGAAGGCTTACAGCCCTAGTCTGAGATTAATATTTGGAGCAGTTACTACAGCAGTTACAGTCGGACAAAAGTTCTGTTTAACCTTCAGGGAAATACTACCTTCGCACTAGGCAAATACCATGACCTTCTCATCGTAAATAAGCTTTCATCTTTGAATGTTAGACTCAGGCATATTTTCTCTCATCAGCAAAATTCCTCGGCTTACGCACTTGTGTGCTCGCATAGGACAGATTAACTGACTAAATCCTATCTCAGTTTAGGAAGGATCCTCTCTATTTCTCAATAGACCATCTAATGTCTCACCTCATGTAATCGAACGTGAGAGCTCTGATGAGTTCGTGGATTAGGACATCATAATGTCACCGTGGGATACACTCCTTTAGGTAATCTGCATCATTCACTAAACTAAAAACGTTAGTCCGAGTTCTCATCCATGTCCTTAAAATGACTTGTTTAAGGTTGTTGATTCTTTGGGTAGAAATACTTTATGACATGACTTCCGCACTAACTCCAAAGTCCTCTCTGTTATTACATGGATGGGACGCGAGGCACAAATCCATTGTCGTATGAGTGGATGATTGATTTACTAATCCCCTTAAGTCTGTCGAAGTTTAGAGACCCTTGAGGCCGCAAGACCTGATTTGACCTTCAAGAATTACATATGCTCTTAATGATTGGTCAGGTCACGAACTCTAAATTGTGATCCTGAGAACCTTCTAGAATGAATGGATTCATTGACAACCTTACCCTCAATTTAACCGCTTTTTGCCAAAAATGCCGAAATTTTAAAATGTCTTTTAAAAAGGTGCGAAAGTGAACTTAATACTAATGCATTGTGACATGATCACGAGGAGGTTATAGACTTGCCAATGCTATATGGATTAAGTAAAATGTAAAACTTGTTTACCGTCGATTTGCTGACCGGGCCTTCGCTAATCTTCTCCTGGTAAGGAATCCTCGGACTGTGGCTTGAATTCTCGTTGCAGCTTGTTTCCTGTCAACGGCTTGCAGTCGCTCTTCTGGGAAAACAAATGTTTTTGTCAACTCATTCATGCCGGCTGACTGTTGATCGTACGGCATAAAGAAAGATACAGAACGGGCAAATTCCAAAACATGGATAATTCCAACAACATCAGCACATCCGGGAGTGCCTCAAGGGTTAGCATGCTTTCTCAAGTGCAAATCAGCTTATGTACATGAATCGTACGGAGTTATGCTGGAAAATGGACTTACATTATCTAGCTTAACTAAAAGGTTTTTAAAACGCATTTTGATCTCCTATTGGTGAACTCTATCAATTTTAATCATGCACACAAAATGGGTCATGCAAATGTCAAAATAACTAGTATCGAAAGTGCTCACAAGCAGTGGCAGCGACTAGGTGTTTAATGTTCGCAAACAGCGACATCTAATGCAAAAAATTGCGTTTTTTTGGCACGTCAGCATCACACAAGAATCACCACACGAAACTAACTTTCAAATTGCTTGCGCGTCATCCATCCTCGCACGTTTGCTTGGATGCGGGTTGCGGCTTTGTTAAGGTACTCGTCGTCCAAACCAAGTGCCAAAATTTCTTCGGATGAAGGATTGTCATTGTCAGAGGTGTCATCGCCAAAGACCATTCCAGATCTGTACTTACCTCGCACGTTTGCTTGGATGCGGGTTGCGGCTTTGTTAAGGTACTCGTCATCCAAACCAAGTGCCAAAATTTCTTCGGATGAAGGATTGTCATTGTCAGAGGTGTCATCGCCAAAGACCATTCCAGATCTGTACTTAGATTCTCGAGCGGAATGGTTACCGGGTCTTCGACGAGGCAAAGGTGCCTGAAACCTATCACTTTCAGATCCTTCTTCCTCCGTTTCTGGTCTGTAATTAGTGCGATGATTAGGTATGTATGTATTTGGAGGTACTGCTTAGTGCAATTATTAAATCGTTTTTATTCAGTATGGCTTTTTCAATGAACTCATTATTTGCCTTTAATCTTGTCATACCTTAGAGGGTTCACTGCCACCTTGTCCTTCTCTGGCCCTTCTTCGTCTGTAGCAGTTCTAGATCCATTGTTAGCAGTTTCTAAGAAAGAAAGAAGGAATAATTTTCTTCATGTATTTAGTCCTTACTCATTACACCACTACTATACTCATAACACGCCCGTCCAAGTACACGTAAGTCGAGTACACCAAATGTAAAATCATTACCCTTCCGTTCTCGCAAATTTTTTCTTGCTTTGTATCCCCTGAAACCAGCTTGGATTTTAACCGCCGCATCATTCAGCTCTTGATCTGATTTGGAATCATCCATGTGGCTACTAATGATGTCATTTACATTGTCATCCATGTGTTCATATTCACTACTATCTAGGTCTTCAAAATCACCGTGTGCGTTATTGTTATCTTCGTCTCTGTCAGCATCCTCTTCTTCATGGCTTTGCTCATCCTCTTGTTCCTCGGAGCCCTCTTGGTCTGAGTCATACATAGTGACGGAAACACTTTTGTAGTCTCCGCTTTGGATGAGTTTTTCAATTTCCGTTGTGTCCAGTCCATAATCAACATTTTTTACCGCATCATCCGCATCTTCCTCATCTTCACACTCCTCACCATCTTCCTCCATCTCTTTCCGAGCTTCATTCTGAGCCGTATCTTGGCCGCTAAATGCTTTGGTTTCAGTGTCTTCTCTAGAATTGGGACTAGTTAAATCTTTGTGCCTGTGCTCAGCTATCGTAGGTTCAGTTTCAACTTCGGTAAGCTGTGATTCTTCTTTCCTGACCACGACTTCGCCAGCCTGGCTTGTCGGCTCACTGTTGTTATCATCTTCACACAATAATCGGGTTTCCTCATTCACAGGATTGACTGATCCTTTTCCAGCATCTTTTTCGTCAGGCTGATGCTTTTCAGACGGCCCTGAATGAATTAAACACGGTAAAATCTGAACATGTTGTAAAAAATACATTCCTTCACACACCCCTTTGATGCTCATCACAATTTTCTTAACGTGCAGCCCACATACCCTTGCACGCCTTGTATTGAGCAAGGTTCAGTAACTGCTATCTCATCAGCTCATCTGTGCCAGAAATATTTAAGGACCCAAAAAAGCTTTCATTCTTTCCTCTCCTACCCTTTCATCTTGATTTTATCAAGACCAGACTTAGTTAGCTCTCAATGAACCTGACATTACGCTACGCTAGAGCTCACGCAAGTCCTACCGTTCTAATGAAGGAATAAGCTTGTTGAAACTTGACCTGTGATATTTTTACCCCCCAATTAGCATCATAAGGCTTATTACAGAAGATCAGAGTCTCTCATTCATGTGATGCTAGCTTAAAATATTATAATGAAGGAATAAGCTTGTTGAAACTTGACCTGTGATATTTTTACCCCCCAATTAGCATCATAAGGCTTATTACAGAAGATCAGAGTCTCTCATTCATGTGATGCTAGTTTAAAATATTTTCACGAAATCAATGAAAGTTTCCCATACTTTTTTTTCCGAGAAACCACCGTCGTATCGCAGCAGGCAGGTAACTGATCACACACCCCATGTTACCACAAAACAAAGCTTCCTGTGCCTTGACAAGGAATTTCAGAAATATCACTTAATTGTATTTGGAACTTGTACGTATACTCCTTTAGTGTTCAAATCGTTGTGCAACTATCCATGTCTCTCCACCAGGATGAATCTAACTCCTACATTCGATGCTGAAAAGCTCCGGCTCACTTGCATGCGATGTTCGATTACAGAATTTGTCTTAAATAAGTCTCAACTTTTCGTCCATCTTGACTGACTTATACACCAGGACAGATTTTTTGAAACTGCATCCAACAGAGTTCAATTTCATTCAGATGCCTCCTTACTAACTCGACTCGCGTCAACCGACTCGGTAACGGATGGAAGGGTATGAGAACCAGCTATTTTTAACCACACACATGCTCTAGTCTAAAAGAGGAAAACCTCAAAACTAAACGGATAAGCCCTCGGTGAACATGGCATATCGCAGCGTCCGCCGTTTATAATTACATAAGTAAGACATGCAAGCCTGCTCGTCTTCATACTTTCCTTCCAGTGCATGTTGGTGAAAACTCTTACTACAAGTACAATTGCGTCTTTAATCCACAGGCTCTGGCAAACGATCGCCCGTCGCATCCGCATCTTCTAGACAAAGTTCTCTTTGAAAACACATTGCGTCACAGGCATGCTGCATCAGTAGCTTCCAGAATGTCACTGGTTCCAAACCCGAGAAGCACAACAGGGTTAAAATCGCCAATGCACACAAATCATCCTTGGCCACACCTCAACCTTCAAATGCCTCCTAATATTCGGCTATTTCGAGAAAGCCATGATTAATTGCATCTTAGTACTCAACCAGTAGCATCACCTTTGAACAATATCGGGACCAGAAGCGCCTCCATTCACCTTCCACCTTCACTGTTACTCCATCATGAAGCTGCCAAAATCCTCTTATTCTTGGCCTAGGTTAGAGACAAATGCCATTCCGCACCTTTAGTGCTAAAGTGAATGCTTTTACCTGACTGCTTTCTGATTTCCTTCTCAAGTAATTTCGCCGCAAATGAGTAGATGCACTCTGGGTTTTCACGCAGAACCTCGCGGGCAATGAGTTCGAGGATTCCCGACAATCCTGACGGAATCTTGACCCTTCTCCATACGAGCGGTATGAGGGCAGCAGAGTCATCCAACATATTCGGTTCAGTGCCAGGACCTGTTGATCACAATCATTTAATCAGAGTGGCTTCCTACATCGTCACAATCTATCAAACATAGCCAAAAATATGTCTTTGTCATGCTGCCAGGTCTTGTTCGTAGGTCCGACTTCAGCCCTTGCTTTCCGACAAACTTCATTCATGAGCAATTAGCAATGCAAGACTGATCCCTAAGCATCTCCTTCCTCCTCTCCTCATCTTCCATACTCCATCAACTACCTATACACTGCAGCGAAGCACTTATTTGAGCAATGACGACACTTAATTGCGACCAGATTCCTACGTCGAGACAACCGGGCATTTTCATCGCAAAACTGCTGTTTCCGCCCGGGATCGAACCGGGGACCTTCCGCGTGTTAGGCGGATGTGATAACCACTACACCACGGAAACTGCGAAGCAATTATGCAAATATTTCGTTGTTTGTATACGCAAATCAAATTAAGCTGATCACAGCATTTTCGTATCAGTCATCGCTCTAATGATGTCAGCTAATCTGCTGACTTTCATTTATAATGTCTTACATACAATCTCACACATTCCTGCTCCTGCAAATTATGTATACTATGTATCCCCAGCACCGACCACCAATTTACTTATGACTTGACTTGAAGAAGGAGGTGGTAATACTTACGCGAAAAAATTATCACCACATGCAGTATGGCCTGCTTTCAGTCCACCGCAGCTAACCAAGATCAGGGCTAGTCGGCAATCCCGAACAGGGCATTAATTACGATTAGTTTCATTTCCAAAGCTTTTATAATCGCGATATTAAAAGTATTCCGCGCTGTCTTATCTTTTGACAGCAATTGTTTTGTGGTTCCTGTTAATTGCTACTATATTACTGAGGAAAGAGCTTTTCTGCTACTTTTTCCTCCTTCCCTGCGTAGGGGCAAATGTTCTCAGAACAGATGACAACACTTAAGTGACTTACGAAGTTGCACTTGAAAACTGTCGAATTTCTCCCTCCAGCTGCATTTATGAATCAGAGAAGCATTCTTCGCACAGCACTATACTTGTTGCTGAGCTAAGCAGTCGGCTTTTTTAACCGGCTTTATCTGGTCACCATGCACGTATTGCCGCACTAATTAAATCATGTCTCAGAACACTTGAGGAACCATAAAGCGTGTTGCGACTCCGACGCAGATTGTATCTTTTGCAGAGTGAAAGCACTCGGCTGAAGTTGAAGTAAATATTGCTTCAATGCGCACTCCACAGTCGCTAAAGCGTGTTCGGTGTTAGGTATCCAAGCAACAGGGTTCAAACAAATTCTCCTTCCTCGCCTCACAGATCACTGATATGATCCTGTTATAGCAGAATATCATGTGATCAATTCGGCATTTTTCCCCAACTTGCCAATGCATAAAAAATGGCATCTAATCTGCTTTCCCCTGTACGTTGACTTACATTCGGAATCCAGTGTAATCCAAGGTCCGTATATGAAAGAACTCAAATGATGTCGGACTTCGACTTGAATCATGTTTACAAAGTGGTAATAAAAGGTATTAGCTAAAAAAGTAAGGTTTCTGTTCCACTTTCACATTGCAGTGTAGCATACAACATTCACGTGCCCGATTCGGATAAAAAACCTGTTTTTGCCACTGGCACTACTCAAGCTATTCGTTTGTTCAAAAAGGTGAGATGTATCTTGTCCACCGTGCCATGCCATAACTTGTTTCATAACACGTGTTTTTAAAGATATGCAATGTCAAATAAATTCAATTTCCTTGGACCCTGCCTTCTGGATGCTAAGAAAGAGAGTATGAGTATAGCCCTGTCGATTTTGCAATGAGAAATTTTCCATGCTACCACTTAGTTCCATTTTGTTCGACAGATTTTTTCACAGTTACCGAAATAGCAGGTGTCACTTTTGACAGCCGCAATGCAAGCTTTTCAAGGTCAACGAGCTTGCTACAAGCCAATTGATCCTGCTGTACTACTGTGTCGCAAAGCAATTTCTGGTGCGAGGCTTTGTGGCCAAACTGCACAATTGTGCACTCCCTGATTCTTTGCTCTTTGCACCAAAAGGGTGAAGCCAGATGCTTTATTCTTTTACCTGATCGATGAAGACAAAATCATGGCCGGCGAATTGCTACAAGCCACATCTCACTGTGCGCACAAAAGCTTACAAGTTTTAAATATATATTTAACATAGAAATTGGTACGGTAATTCAGCTCTAGTTTGAGAGTCAGATGTATAGTATAGTATCGGTGCTCTCTAATATTGTGATAACGGCTGGATCAATCAGAGGAAAAGAATCAAACGGGATATCCTTTCCTCGGGAACTGTACGCTGTTCGCAGGAAGTTTCTTAATTCTAGGCAAGCAAACAACAGCATGGAGAAGCACTCTTTCCTAAGTAAGGAAGCTGCTTTTTTATTGGGAACTCCTTTTAAAAGTCATGTCATGTTAAAAGCAATGGATAGTCATGAGGAAGACACAAAGATGATTGCAACTGACTATCCTTGAATTTTTGGCATATGCAAAAGACGTTCGTAGTGGATAAGAACTCTATTGATACAATACACGACTTATCATCATGTTAAACTAGACCTTATCATGTCATGTCTACAACTGGACCGTGTCGACTCACGAATGACCTTTTTCACACTTTACTGTTAGACAATTTTGTTTTCATGTTATTTACAAGTCTGTTGCGTCTTCCTTGATCTGAAATCTCAACATAATCAGCGCTAGCAGCCTCGCAAATAACTTGCTATGTGCTTAAGTGTAAACCTCTTGAGGTAGAGTTTTATTTTGGTTCGATAAACTTCCGCAAGATGCATCTACTTGTACCGCTACTAGCGAAATGAAACGAAACTCATTCATGCTTTGCTGAGCTGCAAGTGGTAACGAGCAAAGACATTTTTCATGGAACATTTGAAATATTATTTTGAATTGTCAGCATCTCACGAAAACAATTGGAACAGTTGAAATGCTTTACAGCTTGAACAAGACTCTGCAGGATCTGATGAAGTTATCCATGATGAGTTACTGATGATGATGGATTGCCGAAATAGTTACTACCTTACCACGCACTGGTGCCACAGCGCATTAGTAAAAGTAAACCAATCAGAAGTTTATTAAACATCGTATAAGACAGCTATTAGTTTAAAGCTTTGGTTGATTTGATAGTTTATCTGGGAACCACGTTGAGTTGCTTCACGAGACGATATGGCCTTCTGGCCTTCTGGATAACTCGTTCCAGTTCTAGTTAGTCTAGCATTTTCATCTAACAGGTCATCGACATCTAATTGCACCGACGATTACCTAACGACAACATATGAACATGACGCTGCACGGAAACTCATAACCATGGCTTAAAAAGTACTATAATGGAGAAAAAAAACTCTTCATTCTCTGTAACAACTTCCAACATGACCTAACTGTAATGCCAAGGATACATTATCTTAAATATGTTCTTCGGATAACAGCATAAAATAAGATAAACTTTTAGCTAAGATTCGCCTGGCCTAGTGATCAGCCTACTTACGTTTAGCAATGCATGATTTAATTTTTTCGCTGCTATGGTAGCTAAAAAAGTTCTTTCGTGTGCTAGCTTTGCGATACAATCTGAATCTACTGCTCGGAAGATATAAACATGAAACTATTTTGTATTTTAATATGGCAATGCCCTTTACAATTTCGTCAAGATGCGAACCAATCTAACACATCATGATAAACTGGAAAAAATTTGGCGCATCGGTAATTTAACACTTTGGAACGAACTATTGCCTTTTTTAGTACGTGCCATAAATGCATTATGCAGGGAAAGATTAGGATGTGTTTACAAAGACTGAAGAAGGACGTGACACCAGTAGCAAGGTTAATCTATACTCGCCTCTTTCTCCCTGATGTCACTATAAGCCAAGGTTATGTCAATTCAATCGCTAAAAAGCTTCAGCACATATAGCTCATCAAAGATTCAAGTCATATTTAGAAGCAGTCAAGTCCGTAGTATTGGTGATTTGGTAATCATGCTGTTATAAAGCACCTGTTACGCCAGAAATATGGCTGTCACTACGCATCGCAGTGCAGGTGCCATGACTTAAGCGTCTCAGAGTGCGTCTTGGCTCCAGTGGAAGACGGTCGACGATTTTACTCACACATCAACGTCAGACCCATTAGAAGACTGGACTCAACATTTGCCACTTAGGCTGGAGATCATCTGCGCTTAATCCAAGTCGCTGGATTACAACAAAGCGAAGCAATTTCACTGATAAAATAATTATTTTCCAAGTCAAAGAGGACATCTACTATTGTTTGAACAAGAGACATGGAGGAAGAGCAAACAAAATTTTGAATACGTGTAGACAGTCATGTCGGAGGTTGCCATGTTCAAAGATTGTTATTGAGATCTCCAGGGATTTCACAATGGCAATGCCTGTCTCCATCGTTAAAGGAAACAGCCTGTTTAATTGCAGAAGTCCATTGACGGACCATGTGAAACGCATGATTGTGCTGGTTGTTATTTTGGTCTTGGAATTTACTGCAAGATGTACTGCATTAACTTACATTTAATAATAGACTGGAATTATCAGGTTCAGAGGCCGCCCTGATACGCGCTGAAAGTTCCATTAAAGTTGTCTCAGCGGGTCGCGACATGAATTTTATTACAAAAATCGTTGAAGATCCCACGATGATGGCCTGTCACTGGGCATTAGGTTCGTGCTGACGCACTTATGTCGCATTTGTGTTCCCGTCTCTGGTATTGTGGGGATGAGATGCTACCGCTACGTGACAACTTGTAAAGTCTAATGGTACACTTGATATGTTCCACAACAGAGCCATTGATTTATGTAACCTATGTTACGGACATGTTTATTTCGGAGCTTGTTTAAGTTTAGTTTGCTTACTTCATCTCTCCTACCAACCGGAATTGATCGCGTAAAACCACATTTAAGTCTCAGGTTAGATAACGGCATAACGTACAACTACTGTAATCTAAAGAGAGGCCAAGATGCGTCTGAGCTAGAGAATATAAGAGCCTGGACAGCACTTGATCTCATCACAGGCATTTCTGTTCTCAATCTGCTGACAAGCTCTGAGACGCTACAGCAAGCTGATTGACATTGCTGTCTCAGTATCAAATCAAATCCCAAGTTTGCACATTGACATCTGAATTCATTAGATGTCCACCGTGGAATAAAAAATCTCATCACAGTTTCCCAGAATAGACCTCCTAAGAATAATCGCGATCCTCAACAACAGCCCTTAATTGCTTAAACATCAAAGCGGCAGCTTGATTTGTAACCACGCGGTCTACTCGTGCCTTGCAGACCCACTGATCTGGTGCAAGTTCAATTTGCGTTGAAAATAAAATTTCAATGCATAAAATTAGAATCTTCAATCACAACGAGCTGGAGTATAAAAGGCAGAAGAATTTATTGAGTTGGTCGTCATTTCCTAAGTTGCGATTCCCAACAGCACCCGGGGTTTTCCTTTCGGTCCTCCTCACCATCCATTTGTGCGCCTTTGACAGCTTTAGCTTCCCTTTTGCAATCCATTTAGTTTCTCTTCTTCAAATCTTTGTTTCTGCAACTTCACAAAAAAAACCTTTTGTGATAATGAATACCTCAGTTGCTATTGCCTTTGGACTTGCTCTAGTCCTCGTTTGGTGCACAAGGTAATTTGAAAATTCGTCATTTTAATTTTAGCCTACCTTGCCTGCACCAGCTCCACCTCTACGCATCTTCTCACGGCCACGAACCTTGTGAGGCGCTCTGTCTTTAAACGTTTGTGTCCTTTCATTTCAGTGATACCCATGGTGCTGTGACGGGACGCTGCAGCGGCTTAGCTGAACACGTTGACCCGGAAAACTGCGTACATGGCATGGTCTTCGATAACTGCGGAAGGAAAGTCTGCGCAAAGGTACGCTTTTACAGTTTCAGCTGTTTCTATACCGCCGGTTGACAAATATTCCCCTTGCAATGTTCGAATTGTCACACTGCTATAACTTGCTGTGAAAGAGAAGCTTCAATATCAGATTTGCGATACCTGGGAATCATATCGCTAATTTTACCTCGTTATTTTCGCAGGGTCCCGGTGAAACTTGCGGGATCGGCATGTGGGCTTCGTTGGGAACGTGCGGAGAAGGCATGTTTTGCCGCTGCGGACGTTGCATTGGATGCTCGCTCAACACATTCGAGTGCTACGACAAGACCTGCATTTCTTAATTCGCGAATGCTCACAATTCACCAAGTTCCTTACCGACAACCAGCCAGAATACACAGGTAGCTTCACCCGTTTGGTCCGGAAATCACGGAGACTCATAGTACCTTCAAACACTTTGATTGTCATCTTCTGTTTGCTATTTCTACGGTCATCTCGGATTGTATTACTAGAATTTAAGCATATTTATTTTACTTAATTTTTGAAGACGCCGGTTGAACTCTGGCCGAAGGACTTCACAGGTTACGTAATTCAAAGCAGGGCTTTATCTCAACCCAGTAAATTAGAGTTAACAGTCCTACAACATGTGTTTAATTAAACCTTAAGTTATGTCACCTCTCGTCTTCTAGTCATTCCAAACCCACCTCTTTTGAATCTTTTGTACTCGATCCTGATTAATTAGGTGAGATGCCAAAATAAATTACGTACCTTCTGCTACATTCCATTAACTTCAAGTTTTCCAGTTTATTTTCTTAACATCAAATCACATTTTCTACTACTGCACTTCCCATATAGTTAACAGACTTGTTTTATCAACGTTCATGAATATCGTCAACACCGCTGCCGTCATCATCAAAGCTTATTCACCAAGTTCAAACATCATTGTGATTCAAACATCACAATGAGAGAAAAAAGCTCGAAAATCCTTCATATGTTAAGCCTACCACCCAAAAAAAAGCAGTTTGCGTAAAGCTATTCAAATCGCATATTCCAAAATAACAACAATATGCGCTTAAAGCTTTCTTGGCACCACTCAATCAGTTGCATTTTCGGGATTTGTGTACTTACGGTATTATATAGCTGCTTTCCTTCTTTCCGAAAACAATAACTACGGCAGTTT
>VRMD01001594.1:0-16298 GCA_009872375.1 Sminthurides bifidus
ATTCCGCATTGAAGTCGGTAGTATTGTAGGAAGTGTGACAGGTGGTGGTAAAGTCAATTCAAATTCTAATGGCGATGATGTTGCCGAAACGGTAATTGAAGCGGGGTTCGATTTATTACCGGTAAGAACATATGATGTAATGTACCCATTTTCTGTGAAACTTTGAAACCAGATGATCTTTAGGTTGAATTGGCCTACAAGGCTCGTGCAATTTCTAAACATGATTTCGGTTCTGCAGGATGAAATGTTGGTCGAGATTTTTTCCTACTTGGAACATAAGGACAAGCTGTGCAAGAGGTTGGTCAACAAGCGGTGGTGCAAAGTGATGACTTCTTGGCCTGGATTCAAGAACTCATTCGAATACAATGTAAAGAATAAAGCAGCCTTACAAATGTTGAGCAAGTCTGAATGTTGCTGTAGCACAGTAAGTTTTAACTTCAATCAACTGCACCAGTTATGGATCCAGGATTTTTGTGAGTGGGATGGCATCGTCAACAACGTGACCTCGTTAGAATTAAGTTCAGTCTATCGTTCAAGCTGCAGTTGGAAATTATTGAAGTTGGTGATTACAAAGTTCAACAACCTGGAAGCCCTCGATTTATGCTCAGTCATAAGAGAAGAGGATGAATTTTCACAGGAAATGTCCATGATGGGAGATGAAGATGTCCTGCAAGAAAAATGGACTGCGGCAGTGAAGAATTTACGCCGTCTGAGCCTTGATCTGGGTCCACATCCAGAAAAGCTTGCGAAAGCTTTCTTGCTGTTCAAAAAAGCGAACAATTTGGTCGAATTAAAAGTGAACTCCTACGGGAAAATACTTGATAAAGTTGCTCACAAAGCCTCTTGGGCAGGTCTGTGCCACATGATTTCAAATTCTCGCCAAACTCTCAAGACTTTGAGATTAGGGCTTGGTGATCTCGAGCCGGAACTCCTTGATCAAATCTGGCAATTATCAAACTTGGTGGAATTATATCTTCATGGAAGATGCGACCTCAAGCTTCAGCAGCGCTGCTTGGGCTCTCTAAAGAAACTTGAACGTGTCGAATTATTCACAACTGACATCGTGGGGGACACCCTGGAAGAAAAAGATACTCGAGCTTTACTGGCTGTCCTTCCCCGAACTGTGCAATCGCTTGAACTGGGAGGAACACAGGGGTTCTCTGTTGTTGATGAGGAATTTATCAATATGTTTCCCGACCTGGCACATTTGGAGGCAAAAAATACCATTGATGTGCAAGTGAAGACCGGCATTAAGTTTCAGCAATTGCAAAATTTGAAGTGTGTGGCCATTTCTGTGCTTAATTGGGCTACTTTTTGTCCTAATTTGACCGAGCTCGATATTAATCAATGGGGGACGGCGGATGAAATGAATGCGTTCTGTGATGATGATATGCAGGCTCTAATTAAGAACTTGAAAATGCTGCAGTGTTTGCGATTGTCAGCACATCATAGTTACATAACTGATTATGGAGTTACAGGCATGCGTAAGGAGTATTGCAAATTCCTTTTAGAGACACGGTCTTTTGATCATGCTCCTGAAGTTCATCCTGAATTTAGAAAAGGATTACCATTATGTTCCTTGACAGGTAAGTAAGCCTGGAAGTGCAGTAAGTTCGCTTTACAATTATGGCAACCTTTTAAAAGGCCTAAATATCATGTTGAAACGATAAATCTCCACGCAGGGCTGAAGAAGCTGGATTTGGGTGTTAATCTGGACTTAAGCGACGTGGGAATTCGATTCGGATTCTGCTTCAAAGAGCTTAACTCCCTTAAAATGGTCATCAATGACGACTTCTATCCTCCAGCTCAGTCACCTGCAGGAGTGAGTCTAACAACAACTATTCAAATTTTAAAGTTGTATTGAATTAAAACTAATCCTTCGCGAAACTATAGGTAACTGACACGGGTTTCGCCTACCTCGGAAAAATGAATCCTAACGTGGAAGATTTGCAAATAGAGTTGGGCTGTAATCGCACCATATCGCCGGTAGGAGTGAGCAATCTGCTTGCCTCTTTGCGCCGAATCAAAAATCACAATCTGGAGTCACAAGTATGTTATCACTTGCTTGCATGCCTGATAAGAATAATAGATTCATATATTGTGGATAGGCTACATTTCATCCTTACTTTTATTGTTTGACTGTTTGTTTAGTATTTCGAATCCATGTTGCGCTATCCAGTAATCGAATCTGACGAATGGGGCAGAAACTTTGACGATTGGGAAAGAGAATCTGACGAAGGGGGTAGCGAATCTGACGAAGGGGGTAGCGAATCTGACGAAGGGGGTAGCGAATCTGACTAGTACCCGAAGAGTTTTCGCGGATTACGCATCAGTCAGATTAAACGTTGAGTGTCACGTCACGATAGTATAGATATTTGATTAATCTGATGATTTGAAAATGAAACTGTACTGAAGGTGTTTTAGATATTGAGGAAGCAGAAGTCTGCCCTCTAAGATTTCATGTGGTCGTGACAGTAACTAGTGAATTCTTTCTATTTTTGTGATGCATGCATTTCAGAAACTCTAAATTCAAATCACTTAAGTAATGTTAGTTTACAATGCCTTTCCCCAACGGTAATTTCTGCCGTACATTATGTAGAAAAGGATGGTCTCCTCCAGAAGAATTTGGTTGTGTGAATCCTACTCGCAGTGTAGGCTAGTAGAGGATTGCTGTCATCTTAGTAAGTTTAGTCACTGATTTCTTCTTTATGTTACCCGGTTTGAGTTCCTTTAATTTCTACTAACTGAAATAACAGAATTTCTTATTCGTATCGTATAAGTCCTTTTGTTTCAGGATCTTCTTTAGTCTCTTTATCATAGTAATTTAGCTGAATGTATGTATCAGCTACATGCTGCCGAAACACAAAGAGTATCCAAAATAGAAAATGTAAAGCCACAGCTGCAACGCATGTTCCAAGAGTTGTCACTACAGCAATGCCAGGATTGTCAAGCCAATCCAGTATAGGATAGACATACGAGCGTGAAGGGTCCGGATAGCTCCCTCCGGCAAACGCGTACACAATCCTAGTAACAAAATTTTGGAGAATAAGGCTTTATTAAGGTAGGCGAATATGATTTGCATTCATCATTCATAAACCCCAACTTACGCAAATATTTGGTACAGCAGAGTGAGCACAACTGGAAAAACGAAGTGACTGACCCGCACTGGCATGGCAACTACCAACACGTCAAGCAGTGAAAGGATACCATTGAATCCATGTACGACAAGACTTCCAAGTATTGATTCGACTCCTGTATTGTCTCCCGTCTTCCCGTAAATCAGAACCCAGTAGGCGATGCTGATGTACACAGACATGGCATAGCTACCGGCTTGGAAGAACCAAATTGCAGATTCAAATTTGTTGATCTTCACATGAGAGTACGGATGGTTGGAAGAGAATCGTTCTTGGTACCAGAAGAGTGATGTGTTCACTGCCGACGCCAGAGCATAAAATAATTGATACGAAAAGGACCAGTTTGTTGCAAAAAGGAGCCAGTAACCAGGTTTGGCGTTGGAACTTAAGGACAAAATAAAACCAAAGACGAAGTACACGGCGAAAATCAAGCGGTAGATGAGATAAAAACCGCTGACGGTGATAGATTGCGTCTCTGGGTCCCACTATAACCAAAAAATAATTGTTCATTTACAAGGAATTCAATTTGTGGATCAATCAGTGTAAGCGATATTCCTCAGGTTAGATTTGAAAATGAATAGATCACCTGGCTCCGTAATATTTGTATTCTCTGAGCATTCGTCAGGCTAATGTCGCTTTTGAAATTCCGGAAAGCTTGAGGAAATTCCGAAAACCTCTGTTTTAACGTTATCGGATACATTTTTTGCTATCAATTGGAGTGATGGGAGCTATTTAATAATGTCTTCACCAGTGGTTACGTTCCTACATAACGAAATGCACAGTTACTTCATCAAAGACAGCTTTTGCGAAGCATACCAACAGATTTGCAGGATTGGGTATCTACGAAAGAGGGAAACAATGTGTCATTGCAGACCACAAGACCTCTTTACGCTCATCACAATCTTATTTGTTTTCTGACTTCAATCACTTCAGTTCAGACGCTATCGCATGCCACACACACGTCTATGGCCTATGAAGCTGTGTCATTAATTTGATATTGAAAGCTTGTAATGAATCTCACACTAATCTTACATACTGCAAACGGATGCCGTGCTGATGATAAGGAGAACGTCAACAAAACACTCGTGACAAAAGAAATGAACTGCTGATTTTCCTTTTTTNGATGATAAGGAGAACGTCAACAAAACACTCGTGACAAAAGAAATGAACTGCTGATTTTCCTTTTTTCTCGCGGTATGAATCCACTTAATCCATCATTTAATATTCAACATTCAACCTAATAACAATCACGATCACACTTTAATAACTGACCTAGATGGCTATGAATTTTAAAGCATGTCATGCATGCACTAGACCATGGTTTTCGTTGTTGCAGATATGAAATCCTGTAGTCCTTTTCATGAGCCCATGTTTCAATTTTTTCACTACATACTTATAGCTCCAGCACGGGGCAAACGATCATGAACACCAACCACTGCAGGCAAGAAGGGAACAATGCCACTGCCAGATGTCGCGTACTGTGAAAATGGCACCAGCCGAAAGGAATCTATTTAAGTTGGGGTCAAGATCTAGGTCAAAATGCGAGTTTCCACCTCATGTGTTTTGTAAGCTCAGTTTCAAGGCTCTGGCAACTACAAAATAGAACATGGTCAGTACGATAAACGAACTCCGTTCATGAAAAAGAACTATTGAATGAAGATTCTGTTAATGACTTATCCGTTCGTGAGGCTGGTTATCTGTAACTCCTACCATTTCCTTTCATAATTGATTGGATAATGGTATGGTGCAAACGGAGCAAACAAGTCGTTAATGCTGGAGTCAGAGTCTAGATGTGCGTTGCTCTAAACTTATCATAGTCGTTATATGATGACATTTGCCCTGGAAAAAGATTTGTCGTTCAAACAAGCAAGTGAATGATTCAGTGCACAGTTGAAAATTATGATGCAAGATACAAGTTCACTCTCCGTCTTCAAAATAGTTCATGTTACGCCAGTACTATAGTTTGTTCTATTCCAGAAATGCCGAACTTCAGCTTCAGGCCTGCAGTCCGATTTCCTGGCATTTAAACACGTTCTTGATTCTGGCACCGGGCCCTAACATAAAATTGAGTTCCAGTTTGTGAATTTCCGAGTGCAGTGTAATCTGAGGGTTTATGTCAAGAAGGCAGTGCAGTGTGAGTCTAATCACCAAACTTTGAGAAAACTGCAGAATGGGTCCATTACGGTTTATGCTACTAGTTCTGCTAATTGTTTCATTCTCCGTTTCAAATCAGGTAACCCCAATGGCATGTCATTTAATCCTCATGTTTGGGATGATATGACACATTTTACCGTTACTGTTAGTTCTGTTCTGTTACATGTGACTTGAATTCACTCGCAGTTTTGTTTTAAGCACCCACTTTGAATTTTCAGGGACAAGAAAACAGCTCATTCAAAGCTAGCATTTTACAAACCGCCAACTTTCTGGAGGTATTCAAGTGAATACGTCTTTTAACCTGTAGAAAAGCCAAGCTTAGCTATTTTCTTTCCGCTAATTTTAATCCATAACTTCATCAACTTTTTCTTGTAGGCGCAAACCAACAACTACCTTGCCCTACGCACAAAACCTGTCAGCATTCATCTCATCCCTTTTTGGTGTGAAACCTTCACGGCTAGTCTCTACGTCACCGTCTTACGATCTTGAGGATAATGGAGAAGAAAATTATGTTTCTGTGCCATTTAACCTCCCCGACCCTTCAGATCACCACCAGTCCTTGAAAAGGTCAAGGAGTGCTATCGCCAATCCTTTTAACATTTCTTTCAACGACTATTCCTTGGACCACTACATTGCATACGCAAAAAGTAACCTTAGCAGCGACAAACTATTTTCGTTCAACACCACCAGTCCTTGAAAAGGTCAAGGAGTGCTATCGCCAATCCTTTTAACATTTCTTTCAACGACTATTCCTTGGACCACTACATTGCATACGCAAAAAGTAACCTTAGCAGCGACCAACTATTTTCGTTTATTGACTCCATGTCTGACATCATGCGGAGCGAGGGAAAGTTTTTCAAAGATGAAAATGTGCTTAAGTTCGGTGACCTCCTAACTTTCGCATACAGATCCTTTGGAAATAACCCGAGTGATGGCAACTCTTCATCAGCGAAAATCACCCATTGGAACAAGAAAACTGAGAGGAAAAATATCAAGCGGTACTTGAAGTACGTGATTGAACGTTGCTCCAGAACGAATAATGCCCCGTGTTCAACGACGCTTTTCTACTGGTTGTGAAAATTGGCAGGCAAATTTTAACTTTTTGTCGAAGCAATTCTTCCTCTCCCTGATGCAACACAACGAGACTGAAGGCTATGAGATATTGCTGGAAGTCTTGAAACTGCGGAATGCCACCTTGACGGAGGAGCAACTCCAGGATTTTCAGTGCTTGTATTACAACTCTTACGGTGGGATGAGAAGTGGCAAATCCTATGTCTTCAGTCAGTTTCGTGAGGAATGGACTGAGAGGAACAGGATTTTTGCCACAGACATTTTACTGACAAGTGTCCGTGATATCGTGTACAATACCATACAACGGGATGGTTCAAACAGAATTCGATCTACGTTAGCAGCCGACATATTGAGAATCATGGCACCGCGTACTGGCGATCAGGTGCCTGAGCCTGAGTCCAACCGTAATGCTAGGAAACCACCGGTTTACTTTCACACGGTTGTTGACCGTCTAGAAGCACTTTTTGCTGGAATCAAGAAGACTGATCACTTCATTGAAGTCTCATCCAATGATGTCATTTTGGGAACCGTCCTTGATGCAATTATGGCAAACGTTTCACTATCGGAGAGGACTCCAAATACTAACAGTAGTGAGAGACTCGTCCTCTTTTCGTCAGAGAACAGGAAAGACTGGATGGCTCTCCAGGCACTACGACTAGCAGGTCAAGAAAAGTTGGCAAGCTACGACAGCGTGTTTAAGCCCTCCATTTCAAAACGAGTGCAAGAAGTTTACAATTCTACAGGACGTTTCAAAAGGTTGTTCTCACATGCCATGCGATTCGTCAGAGTGTTACCGACAGGTCCGCTAATTTTACATGGATGTGAGACATTGCAGCGTCTTATGAGCGACAGCCCGCCATTTGATTTTTCAGTAAATCAGGAAAGAATTAAGAACTTTCATCAGCTGCTTCAATTGTTACGAGGGCTGTACTCTACAAGTGATGAGCTGGTGCATCAGCTGCCCGAACAGGTTCAAATTCTAACAGAGCCTGGAGTCAATAAGCTACTGAAGCTCATGGTGATTTTACCCGGTGATACGACGGATGAAGACAACCAATTTGCTGAGCTTGGAGTCAGGAACACGGGCTCTGGGACCGAGCTTGTGGCGGTACCTATAAGTGCTGAGAAGGATGATGAAGACTTCCACAATGTAACAACGCTTTGGCAAATACATCTCGGCTATGCGAAAGCCAGCTTTGAATCGTTTGTTGAGCCGGCAATTAAAATGAAAATCATGCTCTCTGATGACGTCAACGGTGAATTAGGACGTGACAAAGATCTGCAGGAAATGGTCTATAAACGAAGCTTTGATGAGGGTGATGGATTCTGGGACTTGGAAATGCAAGATGAAAACATGTCCTTCCAGCTAATTCACCATGATTTGGTCGAGAACTACTTCTATATTCAGAATCAAAACGTCGAAGGTAGTCGAAGTAGACAGTCCGTCATTAAAATTAAGTCCAAGCATTTCATGATGCATCAAGTACCCAGTAGTTTTAAGCCGGCAAAGTTCTTTGTTGTGCCCGCTGATACATGATCATGTGACAGTGAAAAAGGACCGATGTAGTTGAAACTAAATGCTGAAACCAGTCGAGGAAGAACTTCTAGACCTGTCAAACTAGTGTTAAGCTATTCATCTAGCCTAGGGTTGAGTTGTTCTTACCTTCTATCGATCCAGTTTATGTAATCGTTACCTGGTTTATTACTGTTAGCAATAACTATGACGACAACTAAGAACTGAAAGCTTAAGTGGTAGTACTGTAAGCCGTCATCATGCTAAAATTCAAGATACATGAGTTCAGTTAAGAGGGTTCAGAGGCTTGTGACTTGTATGTATAACTTGTGTGTTACATTCGAGACAATGAAAGCGTTAAAATCAAGCTTAAGTGGTAGTACTGTAAGCCGTCATCATGCTAAAATTCAAGATACATGAGTTCAGTGAAGAGGGTTCAGAGGCTTGTGACTTGTATGTATAACTTGTGTGTTACATTCGAGACAATGAAAGCGTTAAAATCGCAATAAAATTGAGAATGAATTAAACCTGTGGTAATTGAGAGCTGTGCCTTTACCATTCGTATTCACGTTACATGGTTATATAAAATAGAATTTGAATCAATTCATTAAAGCTCTGTATCAGCTCAGCTCCTTATTTTAGCTTGAAACTTCGAGGCCACCTTTCAGTCGAAGTTGGGAGCAAAGTAACAGTAGGCATTTGAAGTCTACCTCTGAAGCTAGAGGAACTACCGAAGTACCTTTGACCGAGATGCTGGCCTTCGCTTTATTCTTAACTATAATTTGTGGCAGCTCTGCGACACCTCTCTTAGGCCTCTTGGGTGGTGGCTCTCGCTCTTTGCTTGGTGCTACCGTAGGGGGACTTGGAGGGAAGCTGCTTGGCTTAGAAGATTGGTGGTTCGCAAGGTGGCTCCGGAGGGGTCATAGACGGTGTGGTCGGTGGGGTCACCGGGCTGTTGTCTGGTGGAGGATCTGGTCGAGATGGGCAAGGGTCTGGTGGCGTCGACGTTGGTGTAGACCTTGGCAGCGTCACAGGGCTTTTGGGTGGAACCGTATCGCAAGTTACTGGAGTTGTTGGAGGAGGGAATGGAGGAGTCGTTTCGCAAGTAACAGGGCTGGTTGGAGGAGAAAACGGTCCCCTCTCACAAGTTACCGGTCTCGTTGGTGGAGCAAGTGGTGCTGTGTCACAGGCCACAGGCGTTGTTGGAGGAGCTAGTCGTACTGTTTCTGGACTTCTTGGAGGGGGTGGAGCTTCACAGCAACAAGGATATGGACGACAACAAATGTATTCCCCACAACAACAGCAAGGCTACCCAGGCTATGCACAGCAGTCAGGTCAGGGCTACGCTGGAGGCGCTCCGCAGTATAATCAACAGCAAGGACCGCAGTTTTACGGCCAGGGTCAAGCCCAATATGGGCCCCAAGGTCAATACAACGCTCAAGGCTATCAACCTCAATACGGGCAGCAGTACGGTCCACCGCAGCCTCAGTACAACCAGCCACAAGGTCAACCGCAATACTATTCTCCGAATGGTTACGGGCAAGTTGGTGGACAGCAGCAAGGATCTGGAAGACCTGGTAAGTGAAAACTAGTCCTGATTTATGCTATCTGATTTCAACTTCAACGTAGCATGATTTCACCATGCAATAATGGATTGTGTATTCTTTATCAGGACCGTTTATGGCCGTTGGAGGTGGCACCATCGTAATGCAGCAATGACTTTGATTGGAATAGTACAGAATTTCTTCTTCAAGGAAATTCAATGTTTCTTCAATTTTAGCTCCGTTTGTCCAAAGTATTTATGCCTACCAGGTAACTCTCCCATTATTCGTCTGTAATCTGGAAACACTGATTGATTAAAGGTACTAAAATAAGATTCTTTCTTCATTCATTCGTCGCTATCCTCATTCATCTGTGTATGTGCAGTAACGTAACAGCTATGATGTGAGCAATAAAAATAACATAAATAGCGTGCATCTGCATTCAATGAAAGACTCATTTTGCATTTCGTGAGGTCCGCTAGATCGTGAGACTAGCTCTGTTTATGACATACGATTTGCACACCGCATAAAGCGTCTACGAAGGAAGCGCAGAGTAGTGGATATTTAATGACCATTCCAATTTGAAAGTTTCCAAAAATATAATTCCGAAGTGGAATTTTGTTCATTGGTCCAGTGCAAATCTGTGTTTGTCTACTGTCTGTAGACTAAAGGTCTTCACTTCATATAATATAGGTCCAAAATAGTTAAAACATCCGTCATGCAAAGGTACAATAGTCGTCTAACATATGTCTTTCACATCATGTGCAATAAAAACTTTCTTTAACAAACCAAGAAATTAGGTTGGTATCAAGTTCATAAGCATTGAACGTTACATGCTGTAAGCCATAAATGCAATAGAGTATTGTTCATAGAATGGTTCTACGACCTAGTGGCGACTCTGTGGGGCGATTAAATAGAATAAATCAGGATAAAGAAAATGTACTTCCAGCGTGAGATTACTACAGCTCTGTATCTTTTGCACATTCTTATCTTTTGGCTTTCAAAGTTTATCTGTCCATGATTCGCACACCTGTTCATGCAAGCCTTTTGCATGATGATAAGACGCAGGTGGAAAGAATCTTTTATTTGACCGTTTAACAGTAAGTCATGGCTTCTTCAATACAGCATCAGTGATTTACACCAGACGAAATTGTGTTCGTGAAACTGGTTTTTTCCACTCAATCAAAATGCCTGTGTCATTTGCTATTCCACTGAATATTGTAAGTTGAAATTCCGTTCATTTTTCCAATTTTTCCGGCTTTGTTTGACACGGTATGAGTATTGAACTATTATTTTGTTCCCCTAGTATTTGGGATGAAATGGATTCCTCATGTTGTTTTGCAGATTTTGGAGATTTGTCTAATCTTCATACAAATTCACATATTATCGGAGAAAGAATTCACAGTTGAGAAAAAGTATTTGTACGTTTCCCTGGCCGCCTCAGTATGGATGCTACTCGTCTCGAATTTCTGGCTCTTTCTGTTTATATTCAAGTTCCCAAAAGCAGGGGATCAATCGAGATTCTTAATGGTAAGAGAAGTCTGTGGTTCGGCTATGCGTAAGTTAATAATAATCTTAAAACTAGGGCAGTAGTGGTCGCACATTTTCGTAATGAGTCAAGATTCTGGCGCATGCACCTCCTCTTAAAATATGCTTAAAACCTTTAAGTTTCAATTCTTAGTTAATTGGAGATGATTGCATCTTTGACGGCCTATTATTTCAGACTTGTCGTATCTTCCGAGGATTTGAATCAATTCTCAGTTTTGGCATTGCTACACTGTTGATACTCGTCGTAAGTAGCAGTGATCTTTCCAAATCGTGCCGTGGATTTGATGTCGACAGGACCAAGGGACCATTGCCAACGCTTTGCATACATGCTACTTGCAGCGGTTAGTAACTTGAAATCTACGGAAATCCTGCGCCCTGTACACTGTACTGTTGTCCCATAAATTAATGCAGTAGAGACATAATCTTTAACTACCCGAAATGATTTTAGATGATTTTTTATGATTTTATGATAACATTACAGGTTTTTGCAATTATCAATGGACTGATTTACTTCTTCTTACCGGTCCCTCCGCAAGAGGAGGAGCTGTCAGCGAAACCACGACAGCACTACCCAGTTCAAATGATTGGTGGAAGCCACCCTTATCCACAGCAGACCTGGCCGTTTGTATCCAAGCTTGCCTTCTCTCGTGGGCAGCGATAAAAGCGTTTCAAAAAATCATCCCAACAATACGGTATTGTTCGTCTCCTCCAACTTTACGACGCAAGATGCCCTCTGTTACAATTACAAGTACTTCGACTGAGCAGCAGTAATACTCCTTATCATTCTAATTTGTAACTTTCATTATCCGCAAAGCCCCGTTATCAAATCAGCATTCTGAACTTATAAATCAGCCGTGCTACTTCCCGTATCTTTTTTTCAATGCCGCACGTATAAGCGCAAAGGGCCATTGGTTCCCTAGAAGCTCTTTTTGGGCATGAAATTTGCATGATGAAGACTGTTCACGATTGCTATTAACGCATATGGTCCCATTGATTGTGATCATAATGATTACATCGATGGCAAGGCGTCGCTATTGGAGTCCATACTAAACGCTCACTCAAGCTATTCCATCCAAGTACGGAAAATGAGGTGACGATTCCTATCTAAACAGCCGATGATTCACCTGAAACTTCGACTACGTTTGTGTTGCTCGATATGATAAAGCGGCTGAATGGTTATTGTATGCCTGTCTTTTGAGTATTAGCCATCTGATGCGCTCATTTCTTTGTAATGGCCAGTTTAATCTTATCACAGAAGCTAGAGCACGTTTCCCGCTATGTCATTGCGGCCCTGTGAGTCTACCCTGGAAAAAATTTGCTCATATCTTTCTCTACAGGCAGCATACTATTAAAGCAGAAGATAAAATACGAAAAGAACTGCGCCCAACCCGGGTTGACACATGCTTGAACAATTCCCTGCTTGACACTTCTTTTGTAGTAGGTATACTATAGGGATTAATCGACTTTTTTCATGCATTATTTAAAGTTCATCATTCACATGAGATTCAGAATTTGGTCAAATCGTAGTTGAAAATCAGATACCCCAGGTAGAGGACCTCACCCGTTCATAATGGCAGTCAGCTGGGTAACGTTGGCAAATATCGTAAGTTTATTACACAAAGTCACACGAAAAATTAGGATTCATAATTTAACACTGTGTTATCTTCCCCCTTCGCCGCTCAAGCTATTCATTTTCTAGTCATAAACCTCTTAATCTTTTTGGACTGGTTTTCGAATGAATGTTTATGTGTTCTGATTTCAGGTTCTAGAAATAGCTGCTTTGTTTCTACATGGATTTACCTTAGCTTACGTAAAATTTAAAATTGAGCGGATTCAGGACCCCATATTGTTTGGGTCGATCATACTATTTCTAATAATCTCATTGGCCTGGATTTTTGTATTTCCTCAATACAAAAGAGAAAATTGAAAGGATTGTAAGACGAAAATAACTCATAATTTTTTTTATTTACTCTTTTCGCCAAGTTATAACGTTTTGCCTCCGCTGCATTTTTCTTGGCCCACTGACCTAAGGTTTCTTCTCTCTTAGGTTTATGTTCTACGAATTCTTGAAAGCTTTGGGCTTTTTGCCGTTGGTTCCCTCATAATTTACTATGCAACAGAAGTTGAGACTTCAACCTCGTGCAAAAATTACGACAAAAGTGAATACGGTAACTGCCAGCAGTTCATCATTAAGATCGTGGCAGGAGTAAGTTTCAAACATTTCCACCTATAAGCTTGATTGTGGCTAAACTGACCAGTGTTTGTCAATATACCTGAATTTTCGTGATGATCAATGATATGTTTTTGTATGCAGAGTGTGTTGCTCCTGGATGGCCTTTTGCACTGGATACCTCCTCCTAAGCATGGATTGACGGATAGGTCCAATGACAACTCCCGCAAACAGGACGACGGGTCATTTTGGCAAATTCCCGTGATGGCAATCCCCCGAGCACGGCTTCAAAATTTGCGAGATAAATTCAAAGGAAGTGATCAAGCCACGGGATCGCCTGTCTCTAACTTGATGGACGTGCAGCATAGCAATCCGATTGGACCTGGTCAAGTGATCAGCTCCCCCTCGGCTCCGTTCGAAGCCCCGGTGGTGGATGCTGCAGTACCGGGTGAAAGTTATAATCATCCAAACCAGCCTCAACTCCAGCATGTACAACAGCCAGGCGGGCGTCAAGTACCTTTCAACGGTAGAATGACTCCGTTTGCAGGCCATCAGCCGCAACAATTAGGCTCAGAATATGGAACAGGTCACGGAAGGTTACCAGGACCCAATGCGTTCGTATTCACCAAAACCCCCTCCGTCCGTTCTTTCTCTTGGAACTGCAAGTGGCTTGGATGGCGAATCCAACTTGGGCTATCAGTTTGATCCGACAGATCCTTCAGGCCCTTCTTATCATGAAGCACCTACGGCTATTAACCAGTATGTAAGGCATGACCCTGGCCTAGACCGACGAAATTACGCAGAGGATGCTTTCTCGTACTGATTAAGGAAATATAGCATTAATTTCACAATGCAGCAAAGCCGACACTGTTGATTTTTCTAATGCTACGCTGTCATTTACTTTGTTGTACATTTTGATATATCGAACCGGAGTTATTACTTCTACTTGTGACGGTGTAATTCCAAGATGATCTGCGTTGCTAAAACCTACAGTTTTTGTAACAGATGGATTTTTATACATTGATCCATTTCAGGCCTTTTGGTCAGACGGATCCAAGCAGTATTTAAAAAACTTGAGATTCGAGTAAATAGAACTCTTATGTGTCCTACTGCCGTTTCTCCAGAGGTAGCAAAAACATTTTAATGCATGCATGTAGCTACCGGCTTTTGTGAATCGTTCACAAAAGTTCACTTCTTTGTCCGATCAGTTCACATTCAGACATACCGTTTGTTTACGAGATACCCGAGTAAAACCGAAGACCCGAGACTATCCGTAGACCTTACCCGTGCATAAAGAGCCTAGGTACTAAAGCTATCATAAGTTACAAACTGAAGTTACGGCTTTAACTGACTCGTATCTTATCTGCATAATGACTCGAAGTTCTTGCCCTTGCTCTGGTCTCTGATTTATCTGAAATCTGTGGTTGCCATGATCATTTCATAGACGCAGATGTCTCCTGCTGAAGTCACAATCGCTGACCATACGTTTGACTGTTTAGATCCTTGCCTATCGTGAATGTAAGCAACGACCTCTAAATTGAATCTCGGGGATGATTAGCAGGCTGGCTGTTCGTGTCATTCGCAATGGTTGGTATATTTTCGCATATAGCTCGCAGTTTGACTGCACGGAATTGTGATTGCATCTTTGACGAAGCTATTGTCTCGTAATGGTAATGTGGTTTATGAACTTGATCAAGCAGAGAAAAGCTGAGGTAATGGGAATAGATTATTTGTCGCCTTTGTCACGCCTCCAGTGATGGAACTTATCTGGAATCCGTCAAGGATCCGCAAACAGTCCGCGTATACGACCTTACGTAAAGTTTTTTTCAGTCTGGTGTTTTTTGCTACTAAGAAAACAGCCACAGATCCTACGTAGGCTAATACGTCAGTTCTTTTTGCATATACCCGAAAGCTCAAGGGTTGAGTAGTTGGAGCTTTGTTTTTAATCAGCTTTGTGCCCTAACTTAAACTGTTGCGTTAACAGAGCATGTGTTGCCTTACGATACACTCATCAGATACACTCAATTACCTGTTCAATGATTACTAGCACGTGTTGGTTTGACTGACGTTACTTTTCTGTTTTCATTTTCGATGCAAATTAAGTGTGAACTAAGCATTTTTTGTGAAGAAGATAATCAATTGAAGATGTGATTCATTCTGCATCTGGACGTTACCCGCTTAGAATTAAGTCTCCTCACGCAGTTTGTGCAGTGCAGTGGCCAACATGATGGCAGCAGTCATGGGAGTCAAGTACGTGGTGCCGGCAAATATGGTAGGAAATTACGATTTTTTTTCGCATATTTTCACATTTATGTGTGTCTGATTCAAGAGTCCTGATTTTCGGTGAGAAGAAGTTGAAACCCCGGTAAATTGTTTCCTTAGCTCCTTGAAATCTTGATGCTGAGCACCGGCTACTTTATATACGCAGAAGAGGCATCGGTAGCTGTGCCCTCTGTACAGTCACAAGCAGATAGTCTTTTCCGGTTCACGGCATCGTTGTACATTGTGACTTCGATTGTGTGGATGCGATATTATCTTTTCCATGCAGGGAGTGTTTCCTCCAAGGTAACTAATTAATTGTTAATCAGTTACTTTTAAGATTCAAAGCTTTCGAACGATTTTGGATATTTGACTAAGCCTGTTTTTCTCCTGATGAATGATCAGTAAGAATGATCAGTAATCATAATGTATTTTGCTATTACAGGCTCGAATGTTCCGAGGAATACAAGCCATCTTCCTGTCTTTCGTTGGTATGTGGACGATAATGAATGCCACAAAGAGGCATTGTGGTGGTGATTTTTGCGAAAACTACGAGTGGCGGATTGTGGGAGGGGTATGTCAAGCTATCTTTTTCTTACCTACTGCTTTAAGCTGTCTGAAAGCAGTTTAATTTGTTGTACTCACGTTATAACAAGGTTAAAGATTTAAACCGTATGAATAATTGCTGTTTTAGGCACTTGCACTGATAGATGCCTGCATTTACACTTTACGTCCAAACAAACCCGTTGTTACAACTTCTCCAGCTGGGGGCAACTTCATCATTCCGACAAGCGGTCCCACGGGCGAAGTGTACGTGATCGCTAATGTGCATTCACTTCATATTGACACGAGCCCTCCGTCTTATGACGACGTGGCACCGCCAGACTATGCAACAGCCACAGCTTCTT
>VRMD01001595.1:0-14772 GCA_009872375.1 Sminthurides bifidus
CGACAAGAAAAAGGTATACGCTCTACCATTTCCTTTGACTTTAAATACTAGGTTGGGTGACGCCAAGACTAGTTGGGCTTCTAGTTCTGCTAACTTCTTTCGTTGTTTTTCTGCCTTTGATTTCTGCGAAACAAAACTATGTGCTGATTTCCGGTCACTCAATATATCACGTAGGAAGAGGTATGAGAGCTTTATGCCAAACCTTTGGATCATCCCGACTAGTTTGTCTTTTAATTTGGTCTCTGACTGTTGAAGCTTGAGACCTCAGGGCAACCAAATTGATAGGTGTCGATTCTCTCGGTTCGATTGATTCTTCAATTATTGTACATTCTGTCACCGGAATATACCACTTTAGTTCAAAAGTGAATTTTTCTCCTTTACTTGACGCCTATGTTACATAAAAACAGATTTTAGATTAAACCGTTCGGATAAAACCTTACAACCTATAAAAGTACTTGAAATCGCACAAAAATACTTACTTTGTATTTTGCACAAACTAGCACATCGTTGAAAAGAAAGAGATGGCGCAACTTGCGGTTCCCTTCCGAAACTTCTACAATAAATGAATTTTTGACAAGATGTCTGGGATGTCTATCTTGACCCTGCAAAGAAAAAAATCTGAATGTTAAATCATTTTATCGATAGAAGAATCAAAAATAGATATCACTAATCACTTCTGAAACTTACACTAAAGAGCTCCTCCGGTTGTATAGTCTTGAATTCAGTCAAGAAAGACTGAAATTCCTTCAGAGCATTTTTCAAAGATTTATAATCAGGATGACTTTCAGGTAAGCACTTCAAGAGATCCTGTAAAGTAACATTCATTCTATATATCTGCTGTGACCATAACTGGAAACCGGAGTTTAACGATTTATCCCTCGTTCAGTAAATTGTACCTCAATGATCTCAATGTTCTTTTGCACGCGTGAAACTGGGCTATACAGTAGAGTTTCCAGGGAGACTTCTTGATTTTTGTTATTAATAGATCTTAACTTGATACTTCTTGTCATTTCGGCAAAGTTTGTACTATTCTGACTACATTTTCGCACCGTGTCGACTGCCCTGGAGTAATTTTGTAGGAACGCTCCATAGATACCAATTTCTCGAGCCTGAAATACATAGAGTTCATGCATCTCACTGTTCGGATCATTATTCATTTGATGTGCAGTAAAGAATTAGCAAATTTATCATTGCTATACCAAGTTTTCAAAATGCTTCCCCACGCTTGTATTTTTCTGCTGTAATCCAGTTAGGAACTTATCGTGTAGGCTGTGCAGATCCGGTATCATGTAAAAGATGATGTTGAAATCATCTGTTGATAAAACTGGAGTGGAAGTCTTAAGAGAAGTTTTCAGCGCCTTCATATATAGCAACATGACATTCAAATACTCGATGTAAGATTTCTCCAGATCAATGACTTTAGTCAGCATACAACGAAACATGGCAAATTTTTCTTGCTCTGCTGCAGTCATAGTGAGCGCTTCCGTGCTCCTTCCAGTAGCTGTATTTCCAGTTGATGTAGAGTCCACGGAGGTGCTGTATACTCCTGGTAAAGCCATAAATAAAGTTAAGTTTACCAAGATCAGTTACGAAAGGGTAATTCAGTTGTGATGAAGTTACTATTGCCGAACAATTTCGAACCCATTTACCAGAATCTAAATCGAACATATCCAAGTTAGAGCCACTGTCGCCGTCAATCTGGTCTCCATCATCTATTGATATCGCCCGCATTATAGGCGTTTCGTCCTCTTCAGATTCAGCTGACGCACGAGAATCTTTTCGTTTTGATTTACTACAACAAGAAAAAATATTGTAGTTATAAATCCACATTTAAAGGTCTCGGGATTATTAGAAATGATAGACTTTAAGGCTGGTAATAAGCATTTTGCAAAATCTTACTTGAGGAAATAATCAATATTGACGTAATTAGATGATTTACTACTGCCATCGCCCATGTCGGGCAAAGGACTTCCAGTCAAACCTTCGGTATCTGATGCGCCAGAGCTAGTGGTTGTTATACTATGCCCTGAAATAATAGATGTCTGGGATTTGATCGTCGCTCCGTCGCTTGTATGGGTAGGTGTTGACAAAACACTTGCATCGGAATTTGCTAAAGCATCACTAATTTTGGCAAGCTTTTTCAACGAACTGGCCTTGACATCGCTGGGAACTGCTCCTTCTACTAAGTTGACGTAATCCTCATCTTGATCTGGAGCCACTGTGTCATACATAGGTTCTGTTTCCACTTCAGCATCTAGAGGTGACGGTCTTTCCGTTTTATTTGCATTCGATGTTACCATTTCGTTCTTTTCGGAATTGAATTCATGTTCAGAAGGTGGCGTATCATAGATCTGATCACCCGACTCATCCAATTCAATATCACAAGGATCTATATAATCGGACACAATCGAGTCTGGTGTTTCACCAAAAGCTGCCGAAGAGGACGATTTTTGGCGGAAGGAGCTAGATCGTTTATACTCCGTAGCTTTGGATACTTGCTGGGGCTTCTGCGTTGACTCCATTTTGTTAACAATGTCCAGGATTTTCGATCTTACATTAACATTGTTCCCTTCTTTTAGTTCTTGCATATGAGAGTTCTTGGTGGTAGGTACATTTTGCTCCTTGAATTTACCCTGACGGCTTCCGCTTAAAGCCTTTTTAGGGTCTTCAGGTTCCGTGGCATTTGGCAGGGGCAGTTTACTTCCTTCAAATCGCTTTGCAGCTTGATTTAGCGGCTTCGCTGGTATATTAGCCTCTGCACTTCTGTCCCCTAAAACGTTGACGTAGTTACTACTATTGGAATATCCATTGCCGTTAGTCGAAGGAATCCCGCCTGTAGAGTTGCGCTTCGAATCAAAAACAATTGGTCTATCCTTTCTACTCGCAGAAGATAAAGCTGCACCTAATGGCTTCTCGTCTGCTTCTGAAGGACTGTTTACTGAATCTCCAGATGCGGAAAAGTTGTTACTAGCAGAGTTTTGGCTTTCAGGATTGGTTTTTTGACGAAAGAACTTAGGTGGTGGCCGAGGAGGGACCTTCTTCAGTCTTGCAACTTCCTCTTCGGCTACCTTTCTTTGTCCACTTTGACTAGATGCTAATAGTTTTTCTTTTTCAGTTCCATTAACTTCTATTACGGTAACAAAATGATCCTTTAGATTTTCGCCACTTTCTTCCAATTCTTCATCATCCGAACGGATGATGTCAAGACTTTCGGTGGATTTTCGCACTGAATCAAAGCTACTTTCTGCTGCCGATCCGTTTTTGTCGTCCTCCCGTTTGCTAGAGTGCATTTCTGATACGGCAATACCACTAGATGATGAATCACTCGACGGCGCGGTTTGCGCAAGCGAGCGCCGTTCCAGAGTATCGTTGATAACATCATTAATACTTTGTTGCTGTAATTTACTGCTGTTACTAAATCTGCACTCGGACTTCGCTGAAGCTCCCACATCCGCTTTTCTTTTTTCCACTTCCTCCAACAGACTTTCCAAAAATTTGACGTAGACTTCTTCTTTTTCTAATTCTTCTTTTAGCTCTGATACCCTCTGCTTGTGTTTGGCTAAATTTGTTTTCACATCTTCTTCCCAACGCAGCAGGAAGTTCACTTCCAGGAAACTTTTGCTCCCAAACTTTGCTAAAATCGCTTATAGCACTCATCGTTTCTGATAATGTTTACGATACGCTCATCTCGTGATTACTTGTAATTGATCTGGCCGCAGTTGCGAAGCCCTGGTACTGTAATCGTGAAGGTCGCCTCTCTTTACTTGTATCGCATTTCTTGGCCACTCTGTAATACTTACTGGCTCATATCGGATGAAAGAAAAAGGTAAATTATGTGGCTCAACTTTAGTCCTGTCGATAGAGTAGGAGAAAGCAGCTATATGCTACATAAAATGGGGAAATGGTAACTGCTCTGTTAACAATGTTTGTCAAAGTCCTATCAATGGTTTCACTCTCTTCATGCAACAGCAGTGCAGATGCTTATAAAAATGGAAACGGTTACGTCAGTCTACCCTGGGTTACAGCTATAGCAGTAGCTAAGCATTTGTTTTTTCAGATTTTGTGTGGTAAACACAGTAAAAAAGGCGTTCCTTCAGCCTAGTTTATCTCCCTTGGACCTCTCCCGTAACTATGAATTTAAAAATGTAGAAAAATACGATACAAGTGTGTGTACAACTATAAAATTTTTCTAGAAAGATTGTAGACCTGTAGTTGAAAAAGCTATGCTACAGTTTCATACATCGGAATGTCCGCTTTGTAAGGCCGATTCCAAATCTCAGCAAATGCAAATCTCACATGCATTGATTGATGTTTTGGCAAATTCTCGAGTCAAGACTTCCGTGCTCAAATACTGCAAAGGTAATCAGTTAAATGAATGTCACAAATAACTGCCATTCACCAAGGCGTTCGATAAGGTCGTTGGATTTATATTAGCTGGCTTGGAATCTTGTTCAGTCTTAATTTAAGTAGCTCGAACTCAACGCACTGAGAAATCACATCACTCGTCAGCTTAAACGCAGATTGAACCACACAGAATGTCGTCGATTAATCAGTCTTTGTTTCTACCATCGTTGACCGTGATATCTTCCTGCTCTCGGATACAGTTCATTGCAGCCACAAAATTTAATAAACTTTCCTCATCACTCAAGGTGTGGAAGCTTCATTTACATGCAGTTCTTGTTCGTTGTAAAGTTTATAATCCATATGCCTCAAATCTGAAACAGTAAAAAAGAGCAATTCGTGATTACTAAACAGGGCAAATTTATCTCCAATGTGAGTCACCGGTTATATGCTTGTCACGGAAATAGGTGCGAGGTAATGATGCATTATGTGGGCAATGTTCCCAACATATTATTTAGTGCCCCAAACAAACATCAATTATACTCTACAGATTAGACAACCAACAGCCTCTATCACACATGAAGATCAATTAAAAGACAAGCCTCGCTCCTGAAGAATGCATATCGGCACACAGTATTTAAGGAAAAAGTCCCGAGTCCTGACACTCTAATACAACAGTAATCACTTGCACGCTAAACGCTTTCCCTGTTCACAAGTTGTTGCTATCACAATAGACAATCTTTGTAGGAGGACATTCAGCTTCGAATCAAGGCACTGACAGAAAAGGTGAATTCTAGCTCGGTTTGTCAGGTCATACTAATTGAATCTCACTTTCCAAGGTTCCTTTCACAAACGTTCTGTCCGGTATCCATATCCAGCCTGAGTATTTACAAACGAGACGGCCTTTTTGAGTTAACTATACCTTGTCTCTGCTAGTCATTACTCATTAATTAGCGTCGACATCTTATACATCTTCAGCAGTTCTACACCAACAAGTCTGGAAAGACACGTAGCTCATCAGCAAACTCACTCCAATTTCCTACCAGTACGTACAAGTACTGATGGGTCGCAGCTGAACATATAGCCTGTTCTTGTGTCAACAACTGATGAGATGAAATGACATTTGAAACGTGTGATCAAAAGCCACAAGTTGCTTTAGAAAACCTTAGAACGAGTCATTTGATACCTCAACTTCCAAAGCTAAAACATCAGATCCCAGCTCATAAACTGCTTCCTGGAAGATTATTTTGCCCTTCGAGCTACGCATAGCTCCACCTTCTGCAAATAGAGACGCAGCCAAGTCTCCTCTGAAGCTCTAAATGTGATTCATGTCATTATGAATTGCTTTCATGTTCAAGCTCACGATTACAACCTCACCTAGCCTGTTCATGGGCAGAATGCCATTAAATCCAGACTGAAATTGTGCCCTTCAATTGGCACCATTATTCCGGGCAGTGATTCAAGCCAAAACATTCAAGCAAGCCTCAACTAAAGCAAGTGTCTCAGCGTTCTAGCCATAATGACATAGGAGACGCTTTTTAAAACACGGTTCAAGACTAGCGTTCAATATTTAAACATGTCAGATGCAAAATTCTAATTCAATCAACGGTTCTCCATCAGCGCCTACTTCACGTTCCTGCCACTTTTTAACCTTCACAACTACGAGCCGTCATGAAATACATTTAAACTTTCTTTGTACCTGCAATTCAAATCACATCAACACCTCACTGCATGAGTCATCACCTTCAATTTGCACTACGATTATCCGCGAATACTCTTCGATACCACACTCACAAAATCGTACGATAGATTGCACAAAATAAAAGAAAAATCCATTTTAGCCACAAATTCAACACAACCAGTTATCCACAGTTATAGAGACACACTAATTGTTGAACGTCTAGCTAATACGATGGCAATCAGATGTTTTCACAACGGACTGCATCCTCTAGGCCTACAGTTGTTGTCTGTTGTGGTGTACTGCCTTTACAGGTAATAGACTGGTAATATGACGATGACAGACCAATTAAAATTAGACGAAGGTGGAAGAAGTTTGAAAGAGTGGTAGTTGGAGAAAAGAAACTATGGGGAATTGTTAAAAGGATTAAATGGTAACAGGACTATACTTTTACGTGCACATGCGGCTTGAGCAATCATCCGGATCTTGATGACATTTTCGATACATTAAGGCTTTATTCTCTTGCTGACTGTGAGAGAGTGAGTCGACAGGGAGTTGTGACGGTATTCCCTGCACCCCAAAACAACGCTCCACAGTAATTCTCCTTATGTACATACAGCAGGGAGCAGAAAGCTGCGAGCTGCCGATGATGCTTCACCATTGACTGAGCACTGGCCACGGTTTTAAAGGAGTCAACCCTGCTGCTGCTTACTGAAACATGTAAATGCGCATAACAAACTGGTGAACAATGTAGTCTAAACGGAAGGCGGAAGGGAAAGATCAGGAGCGGATTTGACTGACTGAGAGTTCACATCTTTTCATTGAACGACATGACAAAATATTTCTCCCTTCGTCCATTTATCCCTAGGAGGAAAAAGTTGCACGGAAAAGGTATCTCCTTCCACCGCACACTGAAGGTAGCGCATCGCCGAAGCCCTGGCAGTCAACCCTGCATTAATTCCGTATACGTGCGCAAATGAGGGTTGTTGCTGCTTCACCGCTGAATCTCTCCTACTACGGTTTCTCGTCTCCGTGTGTGCCATCAAGACGGATTCTTGACTCACGCAAAGGATGGAGATGTGAGCTTGGAGACCGAGAGATGCTCCTGCATATCATCTTTTCAACCCTCATATTGAACCAAGGGATGAATTCACACCAGAGAAACGAGCGATTTGGATAGCACTAACTGGATCCAGCCAACCTCCTATAATGCAAGTCAGCAGTTTACAAATTGACTGGTCGCGTAGTGTAGTGTGGATTTAACACCGTGTACGGACTTTCAGTCAGCACATGTCTTGAAGCATAGTAACATTTCATGTGTTCTCGTGATTAAGTACATTCAGGCACAAGTCCGTCCTGAGACTCGTAACATGTGCAGTTTGCACTTGCTCGCTTCTCTGAATTATGCACCGCTTCTGAGAGATGTGGAGGTCTATTGGAGTTGGCATCTTCTTCCTTGAGCATCTTGAGAAAATTCAGCATCTTATAATGCGCTCATTTCTCAGACTCATTTCTGCTTTACTTTACCGATCAGGAGAGCAGACCTCAACTTGCTAATTTGAACCGTTTCTCGAAGAACAGTAAGTAAACCATGATGCGGTATCACCACACCCTAGCCTTGACTATGCTATGCAGCCATTGTAAATGCTCAAGGGACTTGGTTTGTTTTTTTTCAGCCCTTGTAGATTTAATGCGGTGGTTTAGCACTAACAGAGCACCATTCCTTCCTCACTCCTAGGCATAATTCAATACGAGATGTGGCACTTGGCACCGTCTTAAGCTTGCCTACTTAATTCAAGACAATGCAATGCAGGGTCTCTGTTCGCCTGCCTGTCACTGCGAAAAGACTTGGCTTCTCCTATAGCTTTTGTTTGTTCTTTCACCAAAGCTGTAAACATAAAACCGTATCAGCAGCCTTAACTAGCATGTAACTGCTGTGTATTGTAGATTGTTGCCTTGATGAGACTCCTGGTGAGAGGGACTTGAGCATAAACCTTCCCGTGGTAAATCTCATGGAAACTTTTCAATTCGCCATTTATTGGCTAAAGGCTCGCACTCATTATTCTTCTCGCAGATTTTACGCTCTACAGCTGTTCTGTGAGTTGATACACAACTGTATTATTGTGGCTGCTTCACTACCGTGACTGATTCATCCTAGTAAACCAGAAGCAGGAATCCAACAGAAAAGCAACTGTCATTGGCATCTGTGGAAACGGATGTCAGGAGCACATCATTCAATGGTTAGCAGTTTTCGCTTGGCATCTTAAACGTCTCAGATACAAATGCAAATGTCATATTGGTACCGGTACGCAAGGATTCCAATTCTGACTTTCATAAACCAAAACATAAATTCATCTCAAGGATGCCTTAAGTCGATCTTTATCGGCCTATGTGCATTGCATTCATATCATGGAAACCTGGAAGTGTTTTATTATAAGTTTATGTGGCATTCACTTTCTCCTGTTCGAAGTCAAATCATGTCCAACGTAAGTTGACAACCCAAATTGTGTCATGAAAGCTTAACTGTTTTGGAGGTCTCACATCAAATATGCAGATTCCGGTTAACTGTAACTTGTTGCGATGGTTTCACTACTCTCAGGTTTGAGTGACGCAGGATACGGTGAAAACGTTTTGTGATGTGCCTAAAGAGAAATTGTCCTTTGAATACAAGGAGGTATCAGGTATAGTCTGGAAGTAAACAGTCCTCCATGGAATACCACTATGGCAGGCACATCAAAAGGAAATTACTGCGGCCAGTTTGGTGCAGTCTCACCTACGTGTCGGCCAGGATAATCTGCTTACGCATGCAGTCGACCACTTCAGCGAGAGATTTTACTGAAGTGAAACATTACCATACGCGGAGGACTCAGCAGCAGTTTAATGCGGCAGTTAAGGCACATGTTGTTCAGCATCAATTCAGTAAATTTCCGCTTAATTGTTTATTTGTTGAATTGGTAAGTTATTTTCTTGAAACTATTCATTCTAAGTTTGTGTTTCAAACATTTGTCGGCTAATAACTTTCCATTAGAGAACGCTAGCTTATCGGAAGAAAGGAATATTAATGTGTAGCTGAACCGGTGTTAGCTAATGCTCATATGTTTTCATTGTTCTATTCTTGTTTCAGATTACATCATTATTAGCACATCGTGAGTTTCACTCAATTTTTGCGATCGCCATGAGTACCATACTGGAGAAAATTGCTCAAATAGAGGCCGAAGTAAGGCAACTCCTCTGAAATTCTAGACACCGTTATGGTATCATTCATTTTGCGGCATGTCAATAAAACCGACCGATTTTATTATTCTAGATGGCCCGAACACAAAAGAATAAGGCTACGGCAGGACATTTGGGAATGCTGAAGGCCAAGCTGGCCAAATTGCGAGCGTGAGCTCATTACTCCAAAAGGGGGCGGTGCTGCTACTGGGGAGGGTTTTGATGTAGCTAAGACAGGAGACGCCCGAATCGGTTTTGTGGGTAAGTATATGTGCTGGAAGAACCTCGATAGAAATTCATGGTGACTGGGGAGGGTTTTGATGTAGCTAAGACAGGAGACGCCCGAATCGGTTTTGTGGGTAAGTATTTGTGCTGGAAGAACCTCGATAGAAATTCATGGTGTTTTAGTATCAAGAACTTAACAGTAATTACATATCACTGCATCATTAGGGTTCCCATCCGTTGGTAAATCAACTTTACTGAGCAATCTTGCTGGTGTCTATTCCGAAGTGGCAGCTTATGAATTTACAACTCTAACAACGGTGCCAGGTTGCATTAAGTACAAAGGAGCGAAGATTCAGGTACTTTGAACCTCCTCTTGAATGTCGTGTAGTGTTGTAGTGGTGTCTGGTACACTCACTGATAAATGGCTTTTTGTTATGCAATATTGCAGTTACTCGATTTACCTGGTATCATTGAAGGAGCCAAAGATGGCAAAGGTCGAGGTCGTCAGGTTATTGCCGTTGCCCGTACCTGCAGCTTGATCTTCATTGTGCTGGATGTGCTCAAACCGTTGGTACACAAGCGACTAATCGAAAAGGAGCTTGAAGGGTTCGGCTTGAGGTTAAACAAACAACCACCAAATATTGTTTTTCGGAAGAAGGACAAAGGAGGAATCAACCTCCAATGCATGGTGAGATTCTTAGCTGAACAGATCAAAACTTGTAAATGGTCCTTTTTCTCAACTCCAATCATGATTCCACAGGTTCCGCAATCTGAATTAGATTTAGAAACGGTGAAACAGATTTTGAGCGAATACAGGATACATAACGCGGACATTACTCTAAGATATGATGCAAACAGCGATGACTTTATCGACGTTGTTGAAGGCAACCGTATTTACGTGCCATGCATATACCTTCTGAACAAGATCGACCAAATCAGCATTGAAGAACTGGATGTCATTTATAAAATTCCTCACTGCGTTCCCATTTCTGCACATCATAGATGGAACTTTGATGATCTGTTGGAAAAAATGTGGGAATACCTGAAGCTCGTACGTATATATACCAAGCCGAAAGGGCAACTTCCAGACTACAACTCCCCCGTAGTTCTATCTTCCGAAAAACTGACCGTTGAAGATTTTTGTAACAAGTTACACAGGACGATTATCAAAGAGTTTAAGTACGGCCTTGTATGGGGTGCATCAGTTAAACATCAGCCTCAGAAAGTTGGAAAAGATCACGTGCTGAATGATGAAGATGTTGTCCAAATTGTGAAAAAAATTTAACTCAATCTTGCCCTTGTGTCACAGTCTGTTAGACTGAAAAGGAAAACTAAAACGAATGCAATCTACGTTTGATCGGCAGTTGTACAAATAAATGATTTGACTAATGATAACTCTCAAGCTGCTGTGCTTGTGCATAGATATTCTGTTTCAAATAGTCCTGCATCGGGTTGTGTTTTCAGTCTGTAATCGTTTATACTGATGGAAAAGTTAGGTTTAAAATCGTCAAATGGACGCACATTTTTATAGAATTAGAAACGCTTCGACGGTTATCCATCCTCACCGACGAGATGCACAGCACCGTAGCGTACACGTGCTTTCTAAATCAGTACAAACTTTTATAGCGTATTGTGTTATAATTCACACGAATGTATGCGCCGTTCTGACGCCTGCTGCTGCAAAATTGCATGAAAAATGCTATCTGTAAGATCCTACATTAGAAACTTAACTATAGAGGTGCCGTAAGAATGCTGATGGTCAATAATTGATTGATTGTAGTAAACGGGACAGTATTTTTATTCTCAATGTGATTTGAGCGTGTTTGATCGTGAGTATTTTCATGGTTCAATTAATTAATTGCGGAACTCCTAAGTATTCTGTTCCTATTGCGTGTCAAGTGTTTCAGAATTTTTTGAACGGCCAAAATCACACAAACAATGAATAAAAGAAGCACTAATAGTTACGGGAGACATGGTTTTGGAAGACCAAGTGTAAAACCATGGGAAAAGTCAAAGTTGGACGGGAAGTTGCGGCGTGAACTAAAAATTAAGTCAGATTATAACAAACTGAAAAAAAAGTTTGGTTTTAATGACGAGGCATCTGCATGTAAGTAATAGAAACTAGTATAATTATATAATAGGTACTTTCAACAGTTGGAATGAGTTATCTCTAGTTTTTATTCGCATTCAATTTCTTTTGCCACAGCAGCTGTGAACAGTTCCTCGAAGCAAAATGATGAGCACCAAAAGTTGAATACCATTAGTCACTCCGAAAAGGACCATGACAGACCGAGACGTTTTGAGAAGCAACGGAACGGAGAAACGAGACGCAAGGGACCAAATCAAGGTAATTAGATAGGGGATCAAACATTTATGCGGATTTGCAGTTGCATGAAAATCGTTTATGTCACTGACTTAATACAACTAACGATTAAAAATCGGAATTTACAAGCTTCAATGCATCCCATGTATATAATAAAGATTTATTGATGTTTACAGCAAGTAGACACAACTCAAAACCGACGTCACTAAAGAAAGCTAAACAGATTTATCAGCAAAAGCAAGAAGAGCGGGCTCGCAGAAAAGAAGATGTTAAGATACGGGCGATTGAGAGGGAAAAAGCTATAGAGAAGCGTAAAAAGGAAAGACTTGAAAAATTCAAGGTACTGAATCAAAAGACGACGAAAGGACAACCTGTGATGAAAGGCAGAATTCAGCTTCTACTGAAAAAGATACAATCGCAGATGAGCTAACAACAAACAAGACAAGAAAAAGAAGCTCTAGAACAGGAAACTCCAACGAAAGTTGAAGACCGCCTTTATTAATGAGTATTTGCCCAATTAAAGATCTTAATAGTCATGATTTCGTGAAGGGAGCAAGTCTATCTTAACGTTTGAAATAATTTTAGCTGCAGGAGAACCGTTGTTGTTTGCATCCTATCTATGGATGCAATCGAATTTAAAAAATTAATGACAGCGGCTCGATCCTAACCAGCTTAGCAGCATCCTTGACGTACATACAAGATCATATCTCGTTACTAACTATCTGATGGCTTCAGATGATCAAAGGTTTCTCGAGAAATGGATTTTGTTCGAGCTTATCATATATATACTAGTATTTTACCGTCTATCATCAGTTTATAAAAATATTGCTGTCCTAGCTCGAAGATAATTTTCGCTGAAAGGCACCAGTACACCGCGATTGCTCTCACAACGCAGAATATTGATAATCCGTCGAAATAAAATTAGCAATAAAGTGAGTGCAATGAGGACAAGAGTCATGGAAAAACGTTTTACTGCATTTAGGGCAATACATTTTCATGAGTATGAAGCATTTTTTTTAAATTAAGAATAATATCATCCTCGTTCCAACGGGCGTTGGTACCTCATAAACATTTATTTGCCACATCCGTTTTGCAAAATAATATCAGAGTTCATCACAAACTGAACACATGATTCAAATTCAAGCATTGCGATCTCTCCTACAATGGAATGAATGGAATTGATGTGATCACGCTTGAAGGAACTCGACAAGTATCCACGGCGGTGATGTGCGTCGGCCATAGGGTCTTATATATATATAATCCATTCTTCTCATTTTCATTTCTGCGGAAAACCTCCTCAGGTTTTTGTATTAAAATTAAAATTTTAGGTTGTTTAGCCATCTGGTATATATATAAATAAGAAGAATTATAGGAAATTTTGAGTTCAAGATTTTTGTGATTATGCTACTTTGTCATTGTTATTGACTCGTGCATTCGTTAACTTACGTCGTGTATATACTAGTAGAGAATGTTGTGATCATTTTCGACTCTAAGAGATTCTGGATACCGACAATTTTACTTTATTGTACAATTAATATTTACCAATGCATGCTTACTGAAGTACCCTGTCGTAATTCAAGGTAATTTAAAGAAAGATCAGGCTTCGATTTCATTCTCTCGAACCTAGATTAAGGTTTTTAGCAATATTACTAGGTAAATTGGACATCATAGAATTGTGAAAAGATGAATCGCGAAGAGAAGCAGCAAGAATACGCCATAGAAGTAATGACCCAAAGGGTCAACGAAATGAAGGTTTCCTTGAACACTCTCATAATGAAACTCGAACACGATCATCGCAGCATTACTAGTACAGATTTCCTGGACTCTTTTTCCGTAGTGTCGGGTCAGGTAAAAACTAATTTATTTGATCTCCAGTCAGATACTTCGCTAGTGTTACCACTAACCTTTGTTACAAGATTAGCCTCCAATAAGTAATACGTGATTTTTTTCAGATGAATTCTTTAATGCGGCTCCTTACGATCAGACAAGGTACCGTCTCTGAAAGCGTTGACAGTGCTACCTCTGTCTTTGAACCCTGAGAAGGACCCTGCCTTATTACAACTTACTGAGGGCAGAATTGATGTATTCAATCATGATGTAAGTTTTGGATGACCTCAGTCTTTGAGTCAGTTAATGCAGCAATAAGTTCACTTTCTAAAACAATGCGCATTTTGCAGGTTGTGCCTGACTATTTGAGAACAAAGCCTGATCCAGATGTTGAGGCAAAACATGGGACGGTAGAAGCAAGAGCCGCACAAATGAATTCAGATCTAGCAAATGTGAGTACTCACGCTACAGACTTAACTTATTGTTCCCTAATAATTTTCAACAATGGCAAAAGTGTGAAGTTGCAGATATTTTGTTATTTACGCGCAACCTTTTTTCAGAAACAACCGGCCCACCTGTCAAAGTTGGCCAATCATCTCCTGGATGTAATAAACAAATTTAGAGAAGAATGGGAAAGCAGTGAAAGGACGGGATTGCCTATTACTTCATCAGATGCGGATACTCACGAATTGGTCTCGTCTCTGTATGCTGGTAAAGCATTCAAACAGCTACCACTCCAACGCCAAGCTGTAACACAGGCTTCCACAGCTCCACCACCTGGAAAAAGTAAAATATTCTTGCATGCTTTCAGCCCTTACTCTCGTCCGTTAAGTGCTTTTGCATGGAATTCTATCTTTTCTAAATCTACATTGACATGTATCTCTTATTTTTTAGTGCAAACCAGCAAGGCTCCAGGAATCAAAACAAACATAAAGTCCGCGGGATCTCATCCATATAATAGGTAAAGTAAGTAATTCCTTTTAGGTTTAACAATGTTTGCAGTGAGGAGATCAAAGATGTCAATTGTAGACAAGGGAAAAGTGTTTGTACATTTTGTAGATAAGTGAATAAGAATACTCTTGTTAGGATTAAAATAATTAAAACTGAGATTTGCTTACTGAGGGATATCGCGGATTTTGAGTCGTTTCAGATATCTGAATTGGTT
>VRMD01001596.1:0-16294 GCA_009872375.1 Sminthurides bifidus
CACGTATGATTTTTTTGAGAAACAGCTCGTATTAAAGCTGTGTAGGTCATCAAAGCATCATTTCCTTCTGGTATTGAATCAAGAAATAAAACTTGGGCATTGGTCAGTCGGAAGTTCTAATGAAGTAATGACTCATTTGGGGTTTATTTTTTATTCGATTTTCTTAATAAACACACAGTTACTGATAAGGATTATTGACAGTGAACATTGGAGCTAGGGGGACTCAGGATGATCGAAGTCGCTTTCCTGTTTTTACCCAAGCTTGAAGTACACGAGCTAAATAAGCTTTGATAGAATAATTAATCTGATAAGGTAGGATAAGCAGCATTGTTTTATCGTTGAACCGATTTTGTCTTCACAAGATGGAGAAAATTGACAGGAAAATGCTCTCTGGATGACAAGTAGCTTGCAGTAAGGGGATGATATTTCCGTCTTCGGGCTGATAATTCTCTTGACGTAAGCATGAACTCTCTAAAGGCATGATGCGTTTTAGAAACTGTTTAGTGTTGCCACGCGTTCGGGGTTTGATCCTGGCTGAATGTTGAGGATTCATCAACTGACTGAGTGAGAGTAACTGATCTCTTGACGATGATAAGAATGACGCCGCTGCTTTCCTTCCAACTTGTTGATTGACTCGGTAAAGTTTACTCTGGAAACTGGAGGCGGACGAAGGATGTTTGTCTGCGGCTGTAAATCCTGATCTGGGGCTCGAGGTTCCTGAAATTTGGAAGGAAGCTGCAGTTAAGTCAAGGCTGACTCTAAGTTATGCACTCATTTTGCCTTGGAGGAAATTCCGTGGTCTGGGAGGCAAGTTGCAAGTTGCAGGAAGGTTACTTGAAATACGACAGGCGGGGAAATTCATCCGCACAGGACTTTTTGCGGCTGTGGCTTTGATGGTGTGGGAGAGACTCCCCGGAGACTTTATTTATTTAACAGGGGTGGTTAGCAAGTTACATTCCTGGTGTTTGATATTGTTTCCTGGGATGAAAATTCATGAAGATCAGTCGGGATAAAAAAGAGTATTCATCCTCTAAATGCCAGGAAGTGAGAGAAACCAAGATAAATAGCCTTCGCCCTGAGGAGCATGACCGGATATAAGAACCTTGTGAACATTTATGGAAAAAGCAGGCGTGGATTGGAGATCATAATTTAAAAATTTTTCATGGGATCAGTCGTAGGTTGTAGTACATAGAAACTTTGGAATTGAGGGTGATCAAGCCGCGTTTTTGCTGGTGATAGGGGCAGGAGATGGATTATGCTGAAAGTAAACAAATACTAGCCACGGAATTCAAAGGAAAGGAGTATAGAGAACTTCGGACAACTTCAGAGAGAAGAGATTGCTGAAAATTTAGATAGTATTGATTGATGCGATCGACACAAGCGTAATTTATGTGAGTTCCATTTGAGTTGTAGACTTCGATCAGTAATTTGCCTTCTAAGTTTTGAGTTAGTGTATGATGCGTAGCCCATCGAATAATCGAACTGCGACCGGAGGCTGTTTGAAGCATGGAATTATTAGCTGGAAAGTATAGAAATTTTGAGAGATCGGGCTTAGACTTTACCGGAGAGCAGAGAGGTGCCTCCACTGTTTCCATTGGGAATGATGGCAATGCAAACCACTTCTTTGCATACACGTTGAATCCTTGTAGTGAACCAATAAATTTCATGTAAATTGTTAGGACTGATGGCAAGACGAAGAGCTGCAATTAGAATGGATAGCATTCTAGCCTGAATCTGAATACTTACGAAATAAGATGAGCCTTTTCCCTCGGTTGCACGATTAATGGTACAATTTTTCCATTAAGATGATTGCATAAAGATTTTCCCAGCACCTAGCAGCAGCATCCCAGAGCCTGGATGTAAAATTGCTACGGTGGAGAATTTCGGAGGACTGGTTTGAATGAGTGACAAAGCCACATAAAGATAACTTGACGTGGGATCTGGACGTGATCTCATTTGTGACCAAATTCTAACATTGCCGTAGCTCATTTCACGAATATGACCAATTAAGAGAAAGGATTTTGTGCATCAAAGTGGTCCAGTGAACTATCAAAGTCTATAATTTTCATTATGTGTGACATCGGTTTGTTATCATCGGCTGTATCACCCATAATTTACGACAGGAAGAGACGTGTGGATACTTTAGCCAACTAGTAATTTGACTTGCTATCCTAATTAGCGTGTTAGGCCAATAACTACGGCAATATGGGATGTGGGTGCGGTTCGAAGGTGAGAATTGCACTTTATTTTGCAATAATGCTGGAATTACGATCGGTGCGACGGTACCAAATTTGTCGCACTGATATGATCCTATGATCTTGCTTCGTAGCCGCTAGGGTGTAATGAACAAGTGATTTGTGATTAACGTCTATGCCATTTGAATGCATTGCTTTCCTGGCAATGAAATACAAATTGGTTACATTTGCTGCGTGCTGCTTTACCTGATTCTATGTTATTATATCCTGCCAAAGTGAAACTCCACCGAATGTGTCTATTTCACGCATTTGAAATTGTACGCTTTGATCATAATGAGCACTCAATTTTGTTGGCTTGCTTGCATTGTAATTTTCAGAGGGTGAAGCAATTTGGACAGCTTATGGCTAAGCAGTAGCTGCCAGAGATAGCATGTTCAACTTATTCAGAAAGACGTGCCTCACGGTGCAAAGTCATCTGTACGAGGTCATTATTCTGGTAAAGCTTGATATTTGCTAGTGGCTGAAAGAGCCGAGTCGTTAATTGAGATAGGAGAGAGAAAGGGGTAAATCACCTGGAAATTACGCTAATGGCGGTTTAACAAACAGTAATGCTGTAAACAAAAGTTATTTGTTTTTTTAATCTGCGGTGACATCAGCAAAAGTGAGGGTGAAATGAAGCCTCGGTCCTGCAGTGAAATACGCCTTTGAAACTTGTTGTATCTAATCTAGACATTAAAGGACTGACATTGGGACAAGGTGGGGATTCTTGCCGGGAGAATGGGCAGGGTGATCTCGTCATGACTCTGTTAATGGGCTAAAATTGACTTGCTATCTGTGAGGTTACATTATTTCCATGAAAATAAATGAAGTCCAAAGCTTCAGAGACTGACACGTCGTGAGTGTAATTGGCACGTAAAGCCCATACGTGACCGCAAGGAAGAGAGCGGAGTAGGAAATCGTTGCGGGAAGTGTCTGAAAAGAATTAGGGATGACTTGCGAGCATGTTGGTGGTAGAGTAAATTTTACCTTAATAGGAAGACAGAACACAGGTGAGGAATTTATTGTTCGCGACTGGAAGGTGCTTGGAGGTTTTGTTCAGGTTTTAGTTTGGTTGAAGCGTTTAGCGAAAGTCTCGAAAGAGCACCGAGGATAGCAATCTGCCTACTCGAATGTAAGTAGTGGAGCAGGCTCTGTGAATTTGAGTATTTTGAGAAATGGGATGCGGCAAGAGATTCAAAAGAATAAAGGATCGTGATCACAATATTAAATTACAAAGCAGGGGACTAGCATGTATTTAAAAGTTGTCACCTTTTCACCTGCTCACTTGGTTTCTGTATAAGAACCCAGTATAGAATGAAGAATGACTCTGAATTCAAGTTTTTCAAGAAGGGGAAGATTTATGGTGAACAAGAAGGTCTGTATTTAATGTACGTCTAAATAGGTTTCTCCTATTGCTACAGAGAGAATGCATTTCTTATACCTTAAACCAGCTTAAGAATCAAATGACAGCATCCGGTTAGATATCTCCTCATGCGTTGGGAGACGGTATGCAATTCCGCATTCAGAATCAGGGGTATTGTTTATGGATTTCGAAGAAGACGATTGGTATCGATGAATCTTGATCTGCGAGATTGATGAAGATATAATAAAGTGAATGAGACATACTGTTTCATGAATCGTAATCGATTTGGATTGTTGTTTGCCATTACCCATCATCCATTGTTAATGCTTGATTGAAATTTGCAGGTGATTGCCTTCATATGTGGTCTGTTCGCTGCAATCCTTCTTGTCATGGGAACTAGCCTCTTCGGAGTGGCTCATAACATCTGGATACAGACAAGGTACCGCTTTGAGAGATAATTGATTGTGTCCAGGGAAGAAAAGCCCCCATATTATGCTAATCATTGGAATGATCATTATTTTTGCAAGTCATTCAGCCTGCTCGTAGCAACCTTTTGAGGGCAATTGAATAACTTGTAACAACTGCTTGTTTTTTTATTGCAGGTCTGTTCGTCTATTGTGTTGCTGGGAAGAACGAATCCGTGCCATTTGTGTCGAGTCCTGACAAAGCTGCTGAAGGATGTCACAAAATTGACCTGCATTACCAAAGTAAGTCGATCAAAAACGTCTTTAGTTCTGTTGTGAAGATTCTGCAAGAATATGCGAAATTTTGGGGACACAGATGGCGAATTTTGTTGAACTCGAAAGCCCAAAAATTCTGGTTTTGTTACCTGTGCAAGTGCAAGGTCATCGCGGAAGATTGGCATTAAATTGATACTGTAAAGTGCATGATGATTTGGGATTATTTCAGCGTACACCCTTGTGGCGGCTGCATTTTGCGTGGTGAGTCTCCTTGTGGACGTATTTCGCTACCCTGCTGACAGCTCTGGGACTGCGATGTAGGGATCCGAACAAGAAATACAAGTACTACCGTCTTGCTGTCTATGTGATGGCACTTGCTCGTAAGTTTGATGAATTGAGACAGTTATTGTATACGCTATTATAGAGACGGTCGAGATTGACGAAAGAGCATGTAATTGATGATCCTTTTCATTTGAACAGTCGTCACCGTCCTGGTAGCTCTTGTAATCTATCCCGTCTGCTTCGCCCAGATCATGGAAGAGAGTAAGCCGTTTTTTTGACTCCTTGCTTGACCTTGTATTCGGCTCAGAAAAGTTGCACAAAGAAGTCCAAGTGATATGTCAAGAGGATGATATCTGAGCTGTGGTTTTGTTCTCTCGGGCTCAACTTACTTTGTATTGAAAGCGTGTATGAGGGAGGACATGATGTGAAGTGACAGTTGTAGCTGCTGAGAGAAATCATTTGTTATTTGATATGAAAATTAACAAGTGTCTTCTTGTTTTACAACAGGTAAACGACCGTTTTGGGAATTCGGCTGGGCTTATGGCGTGGGATGGGGAGCGTCCATCTTTCTCTTTGGTGGAGTAATTCTTCTTCTTTGCGACAAAGAATCTGAAGAAATTTACTACAAGGAAAGGACCATCGTCCAGTACGCAGACAATAACAGTAAAGCGTAAATGCTGTTGCGACGAGTTTGCTAAATATAAAATGCTAGATTAGGGACAGTCTCTCCGCAACTGTTCAGCAGGCATCTTACCCTAGGACGAGAAAAAATCCTACCCAGCTGTGCTAGTCAGGTGACGACTTGCAGCTCGCAATGTTATAGTACTTTCAATTGGAATGTAAGAGCGCTACATAAAGTCAGTTCTTCTGTACTTAACTGCGGCGACTTATGCTGCCAAAAATGCTATTTGCAAGTGATTCTAGTAAAACACGATTGCCTCTTTTAAATGTCGCCACTAGTGGACGTTCGAGTATGAAATGAAGTAATCTGCAGATCGAAATGGTCTCAGCCAAAATGCAAGAGCTAAGCAGCTACTGAAGAAGTGACACAATATTAAGGCTTGATAGTTGCCAATCTCTGTTGTGGAAGTACTGTAAATTATGTAAATTATTATGAGGATAATTTACTCTAGCTTAATGAACCAATTTATCTACTGCTAGCTAGTTATCAAAGCGTAACTACGCAGTTTCATTGTGCCTTTAAACGTTTCAGATCTTGGTGTGCAATATGTTTTGAATCTGCTGTGGTGTCAGGTGGTATGGTTGTCCCACCAACTTGCCGTTATCGAAGAAGATTTTCATTTGAAATGGTGTTTGTGTAAGATTGAATTTTGAGGCTGCAGTTAACTCTTACAAATTATGATTTAATCTTATTCAGTTCTAAAGGCACAACGCACCAGTTTTAGTGATTAGGTTTAATTTGTTGTTGAAAACTCTCAAGCCATACCGTACATAACTTACGCATCATGCCATATTGGTAACGTACAAGAAGTGAACACAATTATTAGAATTATCAGTGTAGTAATTTAAGGCAGTAAGGATACAGATCGAGAATTTTGAACTTAATGCATTCATTTAAATTTGCTGAAAATTTGTAACGTCCAAATTTCTGATACAATCACGAAAGACAAGAGAAAAGCAATAACGCTGGAAGTGCGGCTATCCTGGATCTGCGGTTGTATTGTTTCATAAATTCGCAGTCTTCTCGATAGGACTTTTGAAAGCAACCAGGATCAGAACCTAGTGTGCTAAGTGCTAAGCTAAAAAGATGGAGTTCTGCATATATCTTAAGGTTGCTTGTCGGCGAGGGTGTTAGTTGATATCGAATAGATATTAGCTCTAGTCAGATGAGAATTGAAGATTCTGTGCTGTTGTAAATTATCTTATGACTGATAGGTCTACCTAAAAGAGGCAGTAAAAGGAAGTCGGGGAGTTGAGAGCATGCAAGTAGAAATGGATGGTGAAAGGTGCTTGATTTATTATCCAGAGCGGTAGTTTCTATACTATATTACTACTACCCAAATTGAGTCGCTCGAATTTAGCGTAGCGTTTCTGAAACCTCTGCTTATGCATAGCGTCTCAAGCTAATGTAATGCTAGTTCGAAGAATATCAATATCGTAGCAAGTATCCCCTATAGATATAATTTTAAAACAGTATCTTTGATAAGTTGTAGGATTTTGATGTGCTTGCGTAACCGTTGCGTCCTATCGAAGAATATCAATATCGTAGCAAGTATCCCCTATAGATATAATTTTAAAACAGTATCTTTGATAAGTTGTAGGATTTTGATGTGCTTGCGTAACCGTTGCGTCTTGTCGTTAAATTTGCTTCAAAAGATGCTAACTCCATGGAACCAGTAACAAGGTTCAGCTCTCGTACTTACGGAAATGAATCGTCCGCGCATACTAGTGTTTTAGCTAAAAAAAAAAGTTTTTGCGCTTGAAACTCCTTGCTGTCATTTTACCTAGACCGTATAACTGTAGTTGATGCTGATGGCTAAAACGAAACTTAAAGTTCAAAGCTTAACGCAGTACTGTACTACATTTAAGGCCTCCATTGATCCCCGCCGTGCAAGACTAAGTGAAGGCTAATTGTATCACGAAAGAACAGGTGTGTAAGCTTTGAGTGAATGCTATTCAAATATCGCAGATGAATTCAAACTTATATGTGTGTCGCAACTCTCGGTACGTCGACGCTAATGAGCAATGCAAAGTGAACTCTCTTCTCTAGAACAAATATCCGAGGTAATTATTCGAGTTGTTATCTGTTATCCGTGTCCATAGTATATTTTTGTGAAGCAATTTCATTCCCTTTTGAAGATGTTGTTGTGCTGTTCCATAATGCTCATGCTGGAATTCATATATCGATGCTGAAATTCACTGCTGAATAACTCGAGAGCTAACAAAACCGATTGTTATTATACGACGCAAGATCACTATACCCAGGAAAATTACGCATATACAATAGCGCTATTATTCTTGATTTAAGCCAAAAAAGCGCCCATTAAAATATCCTTTTTCTCTGACTAAGTTAAATGAACTTGTGATCACCTTGAAATCTTGTTATTCAGAAACATATTAAATACTTTAACAAGTCCTAAAACTTGCAGAATCTCTACCATTGTAGCTATATCACTTTGAGCAGGAAGCAGCGCATCAGTTACTTTTTTTGCAGATGTGAGAATATTTTATTCTGGTCCATAAAAAGGGTGCATAGCCTTAGAGCGAAGTGAAAGCTGAAAAGGTTTTCAGCTTAGGAATGCATTTTGAGTTGTACGGTTTCCCCGAGATGCAGATGAGGATCAAATGTGCTTTCTCTCATACCTCTGTGGAAGAAGTGAAAGTGTTGACTGGTCTCGAAAGTCGCAAGTTTAGCACTGACGTTTCTTTCCCAGAGAGACTATGCTGTTAATACAGTGGGGCTTAATAGCAAGATAACTGAATCGGGTTTCATTTGTCAATGTCGGCGTTATTGATCATTTAGATGAAGTGACACCATTCGTTGCATCATATCTTCCTTTGTGTTCCAACTCTTTCACGTGAATACGTGCCTTTTCCAGATACGATCTCAATGAAACTGTACTCAGGTTGAAGTTCTAGTTGAGTAGCTAATGCAGTGAATTAGATTTTGACTCGCATATACTGCAGATAACATAGAGCACAGTATCGACTTTCCAATTCCACATTTTACTTTTATTAGCGCACTACAATAATGAAGTCACTGAGACACAATGTCCAATCTAGTTTATGACTTATAGGAAAATTGAAAGCCAAATATTAGAGCCGAAATGAGCCAGTAGTCGTTACAAATAATACTTTAGATACAGTTGTAGCATTGCAGTTTTGACAACAAAGGCGGAGACAAGTTGACCTCACTCATAGTTGCACAGGTTGTGCAATGGAGGGCTGCGGGTTATTTTGCACTGAAGCAGTTAGACTAAATAGATGACAAAACTGAAGTGGACCCTGGATTTTTCAATTTATTTGCTTAGTTTTCTACATGGCATGGATGTGTTCACGTTTAGTATTGTCAGTTTGTTTCTGAACATGAAGCTGAAGCTAATGACTGATTGAATCTACACCTAGGAAATCTACGAAGTTTGTCGTAAATTCTTGCAGTACACCAAGATTGCTATTGAACTTGGGATGCTGCTGTTATTGCGCTACAAATCATCTATTTGCCTTTACTTTTCGTTTTCACATGTAGATTACACAATTAATATTGAAAAGTCGACACGTTGTGAATCTCTCGCACTGTTTGGCGATAGACAATAGACAGATGACAACACACTTTTGCCATGATCATTTTTATACCGTTTTAGTGGTTTCCATTGACTTTTGGTGCTTCAAGGTAAATTGGCGATGGGGATTTGGACCGTCTCCTATTGGTGGCTGGGGAGCCTGCCGGTGATCCGTTTACGTGATTTGATGAATGCCGTCCGTTCACTGCTGGCAATGGACTTTTAAGCCCGACGGCCGAATGTGTTCGGGCTTATTGATCTTAAACCGTTTTCATTTTCAGGAGAAGTCTTACCAGTTTGGCCGGGTTTGATGGTCAGTGTGGATTCCCAGTTGCGAAACCTGGTCATTTTAAGCAATAGTTGCTGTGTATTGTAAGTCCTTCAGAAAGTCTAGATGCTATGTAACGGGAAGATATGCACGTATATAAGTGCCTCATTACCTAAACGGTACTTCGCTAGACACTTCATCAACCACCTCTTGAAGCATAAAAGCTAACGGCCAGCTGATCCAAGAAGCACTGAAAGAGAGAAATGTTTTTTTCGGACATGATTTTTAATCAGCTGGTGCTTAGGTTTTACAACCAGTGTTGAATCCGCAATTGAGATGTTAAGCTGGCGTTACTATTTTGCTAGTCTGTGCAAACTCTTATGTGGAGGTTTTGGTAGCTACATATTACTATTTCGCCTTAACTCGGTCACGTCATGAAAAAGGTATAAAAAACTTAAGATGCGTTGAGGAGAGGAGCCAGTTTACGCTGCATAAGGTAGACTGATAAAAGTCAAACTTGCTTACATTGGACTCGGATTTTGAGTCGGGGACACTCCAGAGTTCACCGGAAGATATGATGATAACGGTTCTTCGTCCCCCTCTGGAACCGTTGTCGGTGTTGTCACCGACGGACCAGATTTCAAAGCAGGGTAGCGATTTTTAACGATTTTTGGATTGTAGATCTTGGGATCACTCACCTGTTTACAACAATATCTTCCATTAAGAATCATACAACCTGTATCAAACAAACTCTACCGACCTGGGGAATCTTCTGCTGAAGAGGGTGGAAAGTCGCCGATTTTCAGTTCTTAGTTGATGCATAGAGACATTGATGCATTAGACATGCATTTATGCCATGGGGCTTTTCTTTTGTAAAATGATAGTTACTACATTAACAAGGTGTAAAAAGGAACTGGAAATAAAAAAGGGTTAACCATTGCAAAACTTATAAAAATTTATTCGATAGCTTAAGTCATAAAATAAAGTTTTTAAAACAAAAGCATGAAAACGGCGGTTGCTTACTGGCGTAAAATATTCAAAGTATCGGAAATCATAAACAAAATTTTTGACGGTTCCGAAAATTGTTACTCTCAGAACGACATGGCTTCAATTTAGCATCCCTTACCATTCGTACGAAGAAGGATCTCTTGTATTGAAGGTCTGCTTTTCTTTTCTTCTCCAAATCGGTCAATTTCTCTTGTGAATCTTCCTCGTCCGGTTCCTTGTCCACCTTATCCTCCTGCAGTTGGAAAAAAAACAATGATCGGTTGGACTTTAGTGCACTGTGACTGTACAAATGTTGAAATTCATTCAGTCATCGACATTTTATTTCTATCCTCCAGAAACTTCTGTTTGGTTTCAAAGCGTCTGTTCTGATCAAACGCTCTGTCAAAATCTGTTTGAGCCGCAATCCTCAACTTTAAAGACGATTGTAATTGTAATTTCCGTATTGTGGTTTGTGTCCCAGTCTTGCCACAGTACGAGGTCGTTGTCATCTCTTAATTAAGCTGGAACAGTGTCGGATTGTCGACACAAGGCTGGTCAACTATGAAAATGTTTGTTAAACAACAATGCATGCTGTAAATTAGCAAAAAATATTTAAAAAAACACCTCGTTTTCGAGTCTCATGCAAAAGAAATCTTTATTGTTAGCAATAAAACGAATAATTAAGGTACATGCAAACATCAGGCAACCCCAATGAAAAGCCAACCAAGACCGCTATTTAGTACTTGCTTCAACTAATAGTCATGCTATGCTCCATTTTATGCATTACAAATCATGCACTTTCTAGAATCCAGGTTTCCGTCAAGGTGAAACCACCTCTTATTTCTATTGATGCAAGCAAGCAATTCTAAGATTATCCTATGAGCATTTTAGGAAAGCATGAGTAACAATCTGAACACAAAATCAGGTTCATTCATTAAAATTATTTTTCCTTTAACTGATCTCCTTTAACAACTACTTCCCATTCAAGCTATTTTCACCCTCCTGCCCAATCTGTCTACAGCCCTCGTCAATATCAAGCTCATTAAACATCTTTGGCAGAGTCGGTCCAAGCGCTCCTAAAATATTTTGAAGGATGCTTGAACGTCTCCGATTTTTAGTGACAGGAGACTGCGCTAAGTCGCCACCTTCGTAGTCATCAACAAAGGCACTGACAGGGAAAAGGCTCCCCCTTCGACTACTCGGAATCATTTCGTCATTGTCGTCGTCTAAATCTACCGAAGTCCTGCCAAAGTCGTCTTTGACCATGGAAGTGTGTCGAGCTAGAGTGTACTTTCTCTCTTCCTTTTGTATACTTTGTAACAACTTAATCGTGTCCTGACTCAGGGCGTCGTGACGAGTCTTTTTCCTGCGCAAGAGCTTCAATATTCACTGACTCTACCTGTCCTTCGTCCTCCTTGTGGAGTTTCAGCACGTCTTCTGCATATTGTTTGATTACGTTCCAGGCGTACTCTGAAAATTTAAAAAAAATCATTGATTCTCGGTGTTGAAAAAGTGAAATTGGGGAAAATCCCCAATTGAACTGGTGGTAAACTTCCGGTTGTGCATTCACCCATATCAGCCTCTGTTGCAGTCTCTCTGCAAACGCAGAACCGAATCACGTATTTGTCATTGAGGGAAGCCGGGACCATGTGAAGTTTGCCCGAGGCATTGATCAGAGATAAGAGTTTCTGGTTCAGGACGTTCGAGCCCTTCATCCGGAAGCATACGAGGCCCATCTGGAAAGTGAAAGTTGGAGGAGTGAAAGCGAATGAGAGCGAGTAACAACGTAAGGACTGAATGCTGGTCTGCGGCTTGACTTGTACAGGATGTGCTTTTGCTTCAAGTGAAAGCTTTTGCTCGCTGTCAGAAACTTTTAGGGATGCAAATGGTTTATGCTCTGATTTGGATACATTAGGCGGGTAGTGGTGAAAGAGAGAAAGATGTCCTAATCAGATACTTTGGCAGTGGCTTTGTGAACTGGGGTAGAATGGAAAGATTTAGGACACTGGAACTGACATGAGGAATGGGTTGATTGATGAATAGCTTTCTTGTGAAACGGCCCATGTTATGCTTTCACCATAACTGACTTATATTGTGTGGCTAACGAGGTCTAATGGCGTTTTAAGTTAGGAAGGGGAAGAGGGGGAAGTCGGCTGAGCTACTTTCGTCTTTTAGGTAGTGGAGTGCCTGTATTTCTGCATGATGATATAAGATTTTTTATGATTTAAGGGGTTATGGTGAGCCTTGTAAGATGGAAATTTCGTACCTGCACTTTATTCATGACCTGGAAACGTTCATCATTTCGGACGAAGTCTTCGAAGATTTTGGCTAAGCGGCAATGCTCGCGAGATGTAACTTCTCAGACCTTCTACGCCGTACATTCTTATGACGAACCATAGCTTGAGAGAGCGGAATCTGCGGCTAAGGGGTACGCCCCAATGCTTTAAGGAGGGAAGAAATGCGACAAATTAACGATAATTAAATTGATTTAACTAACAGCCTTCATGATCTTGAAGTCAAGTACTGAAATAGAACGTGCATCTAATCAAAATGGGAGGATTGAAAAACTTTTACCCTGTAATCAATGCTGGTCTGGTCGTAATTATGTCGCAAGTACAGAGGATCTACCGTGAGAGCCTGAGTCAGTTTGAATCGATCCTTCACCCTGAGGAATTCCACAGAAAATTCAGATAAACCTCATTATTATTAATTACATAGGCTTACTTGCAGTAGCTGTCTTACCACATGCAAGAGCAGTCGAAGTTGGTCAACAACCATTTGTTAGTGTTGGTATTTACAGAACTTGCTTTCTGGAATTTTGAAATAAGTCATGAATCTTTGAAGTGCAATTGGAGCAGTATTCTATTTATGATCAAAGGCCTACTCTCACCTCAATCCCTTCAAACAAATGTCGAAACTCTGGGCAAATCATCGCTGATCCGGCGTAAGCAGCGTCGACGTGAAGCCAAGCGTCGAATTCCTCACAGATTGGCGCTATTTCTTTAATATTGTCTACGGAACAGCAGGATGTTGTTCCCACAGTTAAAGAAACGAAAAACGGAAGCAGTCCGTTACGGCGATCTTCCTCCATGGCCTGGATTGAAACAAACTTATGTTGAATTTGCATGGACTAAAAACCTGAATCTTTTTAGTTGCGTTACATTTCAATGTACAAACTTTTTCGTTGATTGTGTAAACTGGACTATGAGCTTATGGTAAAACTTGAGCTATTAAATGGAGAAAACACACGTGGCGCTCACCCTCCCGCTTTGGGTGAAAGCATAACGAGCCGAGAAAGCAACCAAGTTTCCTCACCTTCCGTACGGTGGCGCCACGCAAACTGCAGTTTTCATCGGGCTCCAGAATCCTCAGCTTAACAAAGGAAATCATGGCTCCCTTCTCCACGCAAGAATGCGCTTCTTTGGAACAATATGCCATTAACTTGGAGAGCAAAAACCCTTCTTCTTCATTCGGGTAAATTGCCTTCAACTTGCGAATCGCCTGTGCCCGTGCAGCGAGCAAGGATACAAGAACGCATTCACTTGCACTAGTCTGAAAATTTCAAACAGTCACACGATGTAAATCAACACGTGACTATGTCAATCATTGGAATTCATCAGCAAAAATTTGCGAAAGTTTCAACCGCGTACCTGAATCACACCTCCACCTTTGCTATTCTCGGAAAAGGCCAAGAACTGCTCTGGTAATCCCATCATCTTTCCTGCAAAATGTGAGACAATGCATACGTAATTGCAACCTCTAAGAATGTACGACTGATTATGTTTTCAAATAAGGCTTTTTCTTTAATAACGTTCGAAAAAAGGGAAAATTATGCTTAATTACCAAACCAATCCAATACAATAGTTTCCAACTCTGTGCATGCTGGACCGGCAGCCTGCGGTAAGAAAAACGGTATTTTGCAGAATCAGTATAAAAAATGTGTGAAGCTTGTAAAAATCCAAGTTTTTACCCAAGAGAATCCAATGCATCCGATACCATCACCCAGAATATCAGCAAGGATCGAAGGATACGAGTTTCCAGATGGAAAGTAAGCATGAAAACGGGGGTGCTGCCAATGTGTCATCTGGAAAACAAGGGGGATAATAATCTAAAGAAACTGCAAGTAAGAGCAGGGAAACAATTTCTACAAATGAATGTTTATAAAAATTTGCAAACCCCAATCATGATTTTATCCTCAACATCCTTCATTATCGTGTCCCACGATTCTGGGTTTTCTGGTGCTTCCAACGGAATCAGCTTCTTCAAGTACCCAGGTTCAATGTTGGGCGTTACCCTCCGCTTTTCAATCGTTTCCAGGTAATTGGCAACATATTCAATCAGCTCTGTGCCACGTTTTCTGAACTCCTTGGAATCCATGGTGAATATGCCACAAGTCGCGGAGGTGCTTCAAGAGGCGAAAAACCCACTTGGGTGACTGGTCTTTACAAAAACTGGTCGAACTTGTTTTCGGTTTCTGTTTAATAATAAGTCAATGCTATCAGTTTTATCACATTGACATTACCTGGCACCACCACCGACTTTGGGACTGCTACTGAAGTGGCCGCTCTGCAAATTATTGCATGGTGGTAAGTTTATATTACCAGGAAAACGTCATTGTAGTTTTTTCCCTATTCACTCATTGAAAGACTTAGATTTTTTGTATGCAGACAAACCATTCGTGAAAGTGCAGCACTGACTGCGAATTTTCCTAGAAAAATATCCTCTGGATGACTGACCAATCGCCACTGCGATTACGCAACGCTGCCTTAATTTCCGTTCAAGGCCTGTAGGAGGAAATTAATTGAAAAGCAGGAACAAGTTCAAGTAGCTCATAATGTAATAGTTGCATTTCCTAGCTTACATGCCTATGTAGTATGCATTAAACTTGATTGCGATTATCTCTAGCCTTGGTAATATGCATACATGTAACCGCGATTAGGAATTGCTGTGGTTAAGCTTCCTGACATTGAGTCTTTACTCTTAAACGGCTAATTGACCCATGGGAAATGACTCCATGTTGGAAATAAGTCATTGTCGATTGTAGTATAGCATCTTGCCACCAAGGAATCGCTGGGCTCGGTGTTATTGAAGTGAACGAGATTCGTAGATTTCGTCAAAACAGCTTATCACTTATCAGTTTTCCACTTGGAAATGCAACCAAAGCGAAGCTAAATGTACAAGTTTCACAAGTTAGTATGCACTTCAGTTCGTTTCTGCTAAACATTACCAACGATAGTGCTTAATTTTAGCTCCAATTTCGTATCAGCACTGATGACGTAACGGAAGCGAATCGGATTTCTAAATAGACTGTATCATTCCTTTAATTTGGAAATCCCATTTCAAGTTTTTACCGCGACAAATCAAGGTTTTCGATACAGTCGACTGCAATTGCGTCGAGAAGTTGTTCAATTAGCAGGTACTGATAGACCAGGTGTGAGAGAACAAATATGGTACACATTAATACTGTACAAGTACCCATACCGGCATTAAACTAACATGACAGAATGGCAGTGCGAAACCAATTCTCTGGTTTTCTTGGACTGAGTCTTACAAATGGTACAATTGCATCCAAATAATCGCAACCCGTAGGATTTCCAAGACATTAGGCTCATCCACTGCAATATTCACTTCCACTTGAACGCCTGACTATTATCATCCTGATATTTTATAGTCCCAATTTGGACGCCGTCCACAAGCCCTAGACAAGAAATTTTCTACAAGTTGAAATCATCCTGACCCTGCACAGACTCTAAAAGTCCCACAATCCTTAAGCCTAACCTGCATTTTTAATGAATCCCTGCTTGCAGAACTATGAACGGAATCACATCTTCCCTTGAACATCAGTTTAAGACACTTCCTCAAGGCATTCAAAGACACCAGGCACACCCCTCTGATTGTGGTAAGAAGCCCTGACTCAATTTCACCAGCTCCCTTCCTCCATCCCAAGGAGGAAGACATAGAGAGAAATGTAATTTAATATGTGTGTGTAAAAACTCATCACCATTCAGGAAGCTGGAGCTGAATGAGTTCTGCGGAGTGTTTAATAAATTTTTGACAATAAAATGCGGACAACTGCCTGAGACATTCCAGGAGTAGACGGGTCATTGAGTCAGTAGGGTGGAAGACGTCGGAGGATGGGAAGGAAGAGAAAGCGCCTTCAAATCCAACCCACATGCACTTAATAATATTCCCATCTGACACGCTCATGACGTGTGCCAGGAGCACGGCCTTTCACCAGC
>VRMD01001597.1:0-16290 GCA_009872375.1 Sminthurides bifidus
ATGTGGAAGGGGAGGAAAAATATTGCTGACCAAAATGATGCATTCCTTAAAATCCTACCACCACAAAGGCACGTCTTGCCCACCAGCAGCATTTTCTCCCCTAAAACTCACAACGAGTCAGAATCTCGTCCACGTCTTTCCCCAACTGCAACCGGTACATCACATGCATGAAAAGCATGCTTTCTCAGTTCGTACCGTATAGTTTCTTCGTTACCTACTCCAGAAAAAAACGAATTGCTCACTTCATTCTTTTGTTACTTACTGTTCCAGGGCCTTCCACAGAGAAATTTTTCCTTGAAAGAAAACTGCATGCACCAACGGGCTCATATCCTTGGCGGTTCACGTGCAACTGCACCTGAGCGAGCTGAGTGGTAAATCATTTTTTACCTCACTGCAGACTGCAGAGCTCCATTGCAACATAAAAAAGATTTCTTTCATCATATTTTAGCTCGTTTCAGACTAACGCTGGAAACTCTTAGAACCTGCCTTTGGTCCCGCAGTTGCTACTTGTACGTGCGTATGAATGAGAAGAAAACAACAAGTTTGAGAAACACAGCCATGTCGTTATGAGCTGTTGAAAATTCTGTACTTACTGCCTCATTTAATTTACCCGGTGATATGCCAAACAAATGCACTTTCTCAAGATTCCTGTCACCATCTCGAGTCTTTCAATTACATGCAAGGACATAAAGACCTCGTTGTCAGCAGTGACAGGAAGAAGCTTTCTCGTAATAACTTTCACTCAGTTTGGGATAACGTCTGAAATGAATTGCCTTTCTCGCCGCTTCAACTCTGGGCAAGATCAAGGCGAGATCACAACTCACGGTGCAAGATGCACTCTCAACGCCAGATTTCCTAAGGGAGGAACGCAGCAAACTTTTCTCCGCTGGATTCCACTTGACATTTCCTCCAGTGAACCCCAACTGCTTCCTTCGTTTTACAGTGCATAGCATATACATTTTATGCGTTCTAACAGGAGACCTTTTGTTTGGAAACGAGAGAACGCTCTGTTTCATCTTGTAATCCGTAAAATATTCTCTCTCAGCAACAACCTTTCTCTTCCCCTTTTACTTTACAATGATTTGTACTCAACTTTACGGCTGGGAACTTTCCTTCTTCTTAAACCCTTACAGGGATACTGCCCGGAGCTTTCTTCCAAATTTTCACTTGTTTGCTCCAGGCAAGTAAACTTTCTCCAAGGAATTGCTCCAAGTTCAAGGCTCAAGTGCACTTGCACCGTAGAACCATGCATACTTGAGTTAAAAATATCTTAGTACAGGAAAGCAACTGAATTAGGAGGTTCCCAAGGGCATGAAATACTAGGGCTTTTGAAATCCCGACAGGGCATGAACTCTCGACCGTTGCTAGTTTTCCTCTCCTCACAAAACGAATTATACCTGTGCAGAGAGATCAACTTGAGCTTCAATGCACATAAGACGTCTAAAGCTTCGCAGCTCGTTTGGATCAAGATATTTAAGTTCACATTTTGGAAAAGGAGTGGCACATGATTTTAGAATGACGAAACAACGCTAGCATTTCACTACAGGATAATGTCAAGGCTGCACATTCTTTAAATCAAATGCATTTCTCAAGAATCCTTTGAAACCCTCACTATTTATAGTTATCACTTGACAAACGCACGAAAGTTTGTTGCTCTCTAGAGAAAAATATAGCAACCTTTCTTCAGAAATGTTGCATACGGAGAGCTAGTAGCAGACCGTGTGTGATGTGAAACGAGGTGAAAATCTCTCCGTATGTTGAGTTGAAGATAAGTAAAGCAGACCTACGTTTTCCAGTTTTGAGAGTTGCCGCCTTGGGATTCACAAATAGTTTGAAAATTTTGCCTCGCGAGAGACAGAGTTGAGTTTGAAGATTTTTGTCCAACTTCAATTTGATTTACCCCATCCTGGATATGCTCAACTGACGTCTCTCATGCCTACGAGTACAGGCCCGATATTCAATGTTTCTGAAATCTATAATGAAGCTACCTTGGAGGCAAACTTGAACCTTGAGATTCAAAAGTGTGATGCTGGTGGCAGGATACGGTGGTGTGGCAAACACTTGAGCTTCTTGAGGCAATACAAGTGGCTCGCCTAGCCTCACCATGTGAACCATTAGACGTCTTACAAAGTTTCAAGACTTCCGTAAGTTGTAAAAAGCACTGGAGTTATCCCACAACCCGGGGACACACTTCGCTGGCCGTCGTAATTTTCAAACAGCTATAAATTCTAATTGCTTCATTATGACGTTCCCATTATGTAGATCGGGGCGAGGAGAATTTATTACTCCTCCACGCACGCAGTACATTTTATTATGAAACCACAGAGCGTCTTAAAGCTCTATTTTTTACGTGGGGGAGACGCAAATAAAGTCAAGTTAATCTATGGTGAAAACTCATTTACATATGGCTCTCCTTCCCGCTCCCCTATAGTCATTTCTTTCCCGTGGCCCACGAGTTTTTATGAGTCCTCATATTTTTTATTGCGAGGTACGATAACAAGTACCCAAGGAGACAATATGTAGACTTGAACCGACTTTCACTCTGTGAATGGATCCTGCTTTACTGGTGTGAACTTGAGAGCTTCGAGCTTGGCTGCAACCTATTTCTGACTACTAGACTACTCTTTGTGTATACCAGCTGCCACAATCTACTCTGTCTATTCCCGTTCCAATTTTTCAAGGAACCTGACGACAAGCTGTATGCCAGTTTTATAAACCAAGGAAGTCTCTTTTTTCCATATGTGTTTCAGCATTTGAGCTCAAATTCGCAAGCATTTATCCATTCTCCTTTGCCGTGCTAAAGCAAATAAAACCTACCTAAAGCACTGAAACCGAATCAAAACAGCCTTACAATGTCAAAGAACAGAAACCTTGTACAGCTTATTCTTACGTCAAAGAATTCTGAAATTAGTCCCAAAGATTCCAGCAATGACAATGACTGTATTGAGCCATCTCAACAATCATTTACACCATCAATTGCTTTCAATGCATCTGCAGATGCAAGGATTGCTTCAGTCCCGTTGAAAACGTCTGCTTAACCTTCTTCCATCTTTTAAGATGGATTTGACTTTGACTTGAGACATCTGAAGATAAGGCAGGGGCATCTGGACTAACTCAGAAAGGAGCGGAAAATCAATCCTAGATGGATGATAATAGATTGAATTGAAACAGGCAGGAGACAGCGGGTAAAGAGCCACGGCTATTGACGTGGCGGTTGTAAAATGTATTTGACAGAAAATCGATCTCTGTCAAACAATGGAGACAGACTACATTAACAAGAAAAAAGCCTTGTTAGCCACTTACCAGCAGACAATGCTGCGCTAGTTCGGCATCTCCATTATTTATTCCTGGAGAGGGGTAACAGCGCGGCGTAACGCACTTCAAGTATCAGTCGGGAGAAAACACGGAGAAAGCCATGTTATTAATACCGTAAACTACGCTGGGAGTGGTTGAACCAGAAGGGGAAATGCAGCAGGGAAAGTACAAGCTTTTAGAGGAACAAATTTTTCGCCCCTGTTTCATCCTCTATTAGGATGATTTTCAGTTCAATTTGGATCGGAATCACAACCCGAAGGCAGAAATGTGATGGGAAAAGCCAAAAGTGAAAACAAGAGATTGTGCACCACGGTACTCAAAGATGAACAGATTCTCTTCCACCAGCATTTTGAAGAAGATTGAGCGCACGTGATATGACAAGAAGCTTGAGGGGGTTTCGCTCTCTTGTTAGACACACTAGACAAGTGCAATGACAGGTACACGGAAATAAAAGTCGGATATGTCGCTGAGTTAGCGTTTTCTTGTCGGGAATAACGCTCCAGGAGGAAAAAGAAGTCTAAGGTGAAGTAAAAGGTGCGTTGCCAAAGGAAACTAAAGCACAAAGGATAAGCTTGGAAATGTTAAGGCTTTTGTCCCTCCCGGCTACACCTTTTTAGTGATAATCTGCGCTAATGATGCAGATACGATTATTCAGAGGGGATCTTCGGAAAGAAATGACATCAGCAGCACTACCTTCTTCAAGCCTTATTCATGTAGAAGCATTTGGATCTGCTCCAACGGAAAGTCCTAACCGTTCTGTTCTACTGATCATCATCGGAATCTCAATATATCGCACGTGTTTTTGAGACTGAGCCAAACAGCTCATCTCAAGTGGCATTCTTAATTCAGGCTTCGATGAACTTTCTCCGATATTTTTAATTCCGTCGGTATTCATATTCCCAAAGCTCATATAGGGACACAGTACCGTTATTTTCGATTTATTCCTAAGACAGTCGTCTAGACACGTATCCCTTGCGTGGTTTGACTTCGAACTCGAATCTAATTTACAGCATATAAAATGCCTACTCACCTACCCTAAATGTCATTACGACAATAACCACGAACTTTGTGGGAAAAATTGAAGAATCCCATTCTCTTAAACCACACCAATCAGCCCTACCCCTGCCTTCCCACACTTGCAATCAAAGAAGATGAAATTTCTCCCGACCGCCATCCAACTTCCCCTCCCACATTCACCCACGAGTGCATGCATATACGCCGGCTAGATTCATTTTATGAAGTTCAGTGTAGGGAATTTTTCCCGCTCCCCTGTCATCATTCCTCCCCCCTTGAATCCTTAAGCCGCACAGGAAACTTTGGAAATTAACTTTGCACCGACAGGAGTACAGCCAAAGGAGTTTAATTTCCTACGATGATGCGTTGAATTTGCATCAAAAACTTTTACAAAAATCATCAGTTACTATGAACCTCCAAATCCTGTGCAATCATGGCATGGGGTTCTACACCGCTGCAAAAGCATCCTCGCCTTTTTGCCTTGTGCACGATTCTTGTTCTTGTACCAGAACCAAAATCGTCATGAAAGCTCCATCTTCCAAATAGAATACAATAGCGAGATACACAGACGTAGAAGCAGTTCTGAGCGAGCACACGACCTAATATGCGTAATGGCACGGCTCGTGGATCTGCGATTAGTATTAATGACCCTGCCGCAAGCCGGTCTTCCTCCCTGACTCTGCAGGCGGGTAAAAGTTTATAAATAGAAAAAGGAACTACTGGAGTTCACGGATATCGATCTGAATATCGATCTCGTAACCAGTTACAGAAGCAACGGTGGCCTTTGACAATCCACTGACATGTCGAGGTCTGCCTGACATCCATGCGTCTACTCCTACGTTTTACCTAGGTTCATTTACACACCAAAGACAAAGAGAGAAAGTACTCTGTCGGCCAGCCCCTGACAGCTTCAGGACGAGGTCCAGGATAATGTACTAAAAGCCTAATTATTGTAATTCGAGACGACAAAGTTTCAAAAATATCACATGTGTCACCCCCGCCCAACCTTCTGTTTCTTTTGTAACCGCATGCACGCTCCCTCCAGTCCATTTTCAGGAAGAGAAAGCACACATCTATGGAAATTAGAGAGCCCGGGAAAAAGTTGGAAAGTAGTTGTGAAAAAATACAAACAGGCGAATGCGGATGGAAGGCAGAAAACGTGTAATTTATGTAGCTCCTATCCTATATTTATTTGTGCAACTTGTAAACCCCTTCCTGGAGCGATGGAGAAGAGCCAATGCGTGTGAATGCGTGAGGCAATCGCACTAATGCTTTTATTGCACCAATTTCATGTACCCCTGGGGATCAAATAAAGCTGCAGCTGAAGGATAAATACTTAGAACGGTTAAGCTACATGCAAATAACCATTCGCATCCTCGGATGCTAAATGCATCGCCAGAGATTTAATCGAATCGGAAATGATTTTTCCTGTAGTGCAATAAAGAAAGCCATGGATTCATCAGCACCATAAAGCTTATTACCAGGATCAAAGCGGCCGGTAAAGAAAAAGTGCAGGTAAAGGAGATGAGGAGAAGCTCTTGGCAATATAATTCACTTTGGATGGAATTTGATGGCCTGAGGACTCGCACGGCTCACATCATATGTACATACGTTTCATGCGTCTCTGTGAAAAAGTAATAGAACCAGCTGCACTCATCCCGAGTTCAGACAGGGTAGGACACACATGAGCGTCCCTTCCCAAAATGAATTTGTTTCGCGCTAACAATCCAAGCCTGTGTCGTAAACAGGAGGTTTGATGAAAGCAATATTTTCTGGACCTTTTGGGTAAAAAACCGGCCTTCCGCACTCGGTAATTTTGGGGACAATGTCAACAAACCCTCCAAAACTCCAACACACACTTGTGCTCGCCCCGAGTAACGACAGACAAAGCTGCGGTCATGCGAAATAAATGTCATGCCTTTCAATCTCTCAACTCAAGTTTTCACCCTTGGCGAATCCTCCATTCACAGCTTCATACAGGATCAAAGCAAAAGATGAGATTTTGTCCATCCTCCTCCTGTCAACTGAATTATCTTGACTTAGGGCCCTCGTTGCGTTGATTTCGACTCCAGATTCTGAAAACGGAGGTGGACGGACAGGGCCCAAAGTGGGATTCGCTGTCATGAACTGTCCGGCTGCACGGACCGAGACTAAACACACTGGATTGGAAATCCCAGCTTCCCTTTTGGGAACCCAAGTCACTCAAAGACCGAACACACATCAAACAAACCCCAAAGAAATCGTTCCCTCCCGTACACAAGTATTTTTTTTAAGTGCTTGCCAAAATAAATGTGAAAATGGTTCCCTGTCCTTTCTTATTGAATACTCCTGCAGTACTTAACGTTCCAGAAGGACCCAATCCAACACATAATTTTGCATTTACTTTTGTCCAATGTTCCCACTAAAAGCTCTCCAACCTTCCCCTAGAAAACATTGGCGAGGAAAAGGTAGAAGAAAACTCTTTCGCGCCTTTATTCTGCAAACCAACAACTGCTACCTCTTAGCTTCATCCTGTGAACTTGTACAAGCAATTAAATAGGATGATAGGAGCTGCCCTTCAGGAAGGACCAGAGGGTAAACCGTTTGGAATGTGCGATGCAAAGAACTAAAGCTTGAGCCATTCTAGCGTTAACTGACAGAAACCATAAACGTTTCTCAGAAAGAAAACAAAACTTTTTGCCTGTCAGCTTCCGGTGCTGAGGTCGAGCAACCCCCACGCTTCCTGCTAAAGAGTTACCGAAAGAAGATGGATTAGTCTCAAGGGGGAAACTTTACATAGCAATTAACCACAATACAAGGCTTAAGTGCCTGGCAGACCTTCCGCATTAAATCTTGTAAATGACTCGCCTAAAATTTTAAACCAAGGTAGAAATCCGAATTCCAAACATTTTCAAATGCAAACTCCAACATCTCATCTGTTTCATCTCCAAGGCCATTGAATTCAATGACAGGAGATACGAGAGGAGAAAACGCACCTGCGAATCGGTTAATTGGTGTGAAGATAAAATGCAAGGTGAAGCTGAGGCAACATCTGGGCTTGCTCCTCATCAATCGCCTACTTAATGCATAAATCCTTTTGTTTTCTGCCTGGTGTTGTAAACTCAAACGCAAAAGAAGCTAGGGTTGATGATAAGGTTGAGAAATAAAATGTGCGGCTCTCTTCGTCTCTTCGCTCGACTCCTGCTCGTATTTAAGAGAGAAGCGAATAAGAATCGCATCCCCTGCCTGGCCTGCATGCTGGAATCATGCTCCAGAGAGTAAAGACAAGTGGGTGGAGAAAATTGGATGAGCTTAATTGCCATTGACCCTGAGTATGGGGAAGTTGTGAATCTCCATGTATTCACACTGAATCCCTGGTACATAAGACCGGGACGTCTCGCATGCAAGCAAGCATCAAGCATTTACTGCACAAGTCGTTGCTCTGGCTGATTTACGCTCCGCTGACGTTGTCTATTAAAACTGAGAAGTTACACAACACACGGAGTAGTGCTCAAGACACCCTTCCCTGGCTCCAATAGCCGGTCTGTTAATTTTGCTAGAATCTTAAAACGCTTTCCAGAGAACCCAATTGAGATAATTGAACGTACGTTCGCCGACTCCCCATCCCTAGTTCCTAAGCCTGTAATCATTGCATTACGGCTCTTGTTCTCCTCAAACTCTTAATTTTGGATTAGATTACTGTAGCGATTCTACCCTTTGCAGAAGTAGCCTGCTGAAAATGCAATGTACACAGTTCATGGGATAGTGTGCGTAGTGCATGTACTTGTACTAAAGGAGCGCCTTTTCGCCTACACAATAAGCAAGTTCAAATGCCCCGATGGCAGCCGACACTGGACTGGAGGACTGGACCCACAGGGCTTTGCATGAAAGATGAAACTCAAATTGCACTGTAATGCGATACGAGTGCCTATTCACGTGAAGCTCATTACCCGCGAATTGTTAATTCCTCGCGAAAATGACTTGACAATCACACTGCAAATAACGTGTTACAAGTCTCATTATTTGACACAAATTAAGAGCTAATGAAGAATGAAGTGTAGGGTCTCTTAATTTCGGCTACTGGCAATTCCATCGAGTATTAGAGGAGCCATGACTACTGCTCCTCGCTCCAAGGGTAATGAAAGGGTGAAATTCTCGCTCATCCAAGAAAGACACAAGCGACGATTTTGTTAATCTAATCACAAGAGATCAAAAAGCATGCAGTGCCTTACTAAATATGCTTGAAACGCAATAGCCGTGAGACCCTGTCATGGGAATTACGAATCACGGGCTTTAGCCATGGCTTCAATGGCCTGCCATACATTCACAGTTCTACTCCACTCGAACATACGACTCGAGTGTAGAATTGTACAGTTTGCAGACACAAGCCCACTTTTCACATAACGCTAAGTCATTCCAGCGTAGCTGAAACGATTTTTGCATACTTTAAGATAGCAACCTGAGAGACCAAGCATTATTGCAACTTTGGCGCTCCTACGTAATAAAATTCCGTTTAGCAATTTCCAACATGTAAATTGTCTGCGTAAATTAGTAAATTACATAATCAAGAGGCAATTTACTCCTCTTGTTCTACTTTATTGCCATTTCAAAAGCGAAATTAAGCCGAGCCCATGGGTAATCTTTTACCACTAACCCTGATATGGAGCAGGTCCGCGGCTTAAAACAAGGGAGTGGAGGCAATGCTAACCACTTTAGTACTTCCGATACCTATGCATCAGGTATTTGAAAATTTGCACAACAATTCAATAGTCAGTAGCAGTTACCTAGATAAGGTGACACCCTTGCTCTGTTTCTAGTCCGTTCATACGGGCTGTTTGTTTTGCTTTTGCGTACCAGTAGAAAGTAAGTCTTATCGTTACCTGTTTGCCTGATCATTTTTCCTCCACTAAATTGCGATCATGAAGGGTCATTCGAACTTCCAACAACTCTGTATAATCATTTACATATGAACTAACAATGGGAAACAAATTTTATGAGCTTGTGTACACACACTTTTCAATTTGTAGTGAACCCATTCTGCTCTCGCACTTCAACCCCGGACAGAACATTTATAATCAAGCTAAACCTGCCTCAACGATGATGGCGGGGGACACATCAACTTGAGAACTGGCACACCTGCTGCACCTCATCACAGAGTCAACATTTTGACATTTCGGCTCCCGACCCCTGCCTGGACTGACCACCGGCGTGCAGACAGTCAGTTGATAGCTCGGCATTGGCTTCATGTGGACATAGGGTTCGGTTTGTTTAAACACTCGTCCTGGTTCTCTGAGCGAAAAATAATTACTCGAGCTCATAATACAAAAAGGAAAGACAACCGGACAAAACAAGCCTTGAGCCCGTGCGACTGTCGGTAGCTCGACAGTGAAGAAGACCGAATGGTGGAAAAGCCCTGGCTTTTTTTGATGGCCGAATTACGTTATTGATTCAACATGTCAGGCGTTGACGTATTGTATTTGTTCTTGCTTTCAGTCTTCCACTTAGAGTCCGTGTCCAATCATACAGAGACAGACAGGAGTAAGCTAGCAGAAAGTACGTTAAAAATGAATTCCAGCCCGACTACTGTGACATCAAAGTCCAGTAAACCAGGAAACCGGATGAAACACAATTATGCGCGTAATGATAGGGTGGAGGGAATTCATGCTCGCCCTCCATGTACTCGACGTGAGAAAAGGAAGCTGGTGAGCTATGAATCCCACTTTCACACTACGGATGTAAACTAAAAAGAGATTAGGGTAGGGTGAGCTTAAAACGGCTAAATTACAAAGGCTGCAATGACGACGAGTAAGGGAATAGGCAAGTGCATCATGCAACCTCCTGTTTACGCGAGAAGAACCGGTCTAGCATTAAAATTTAGAGCTTGTGACAATTGCATCATATGAATCAGCAAATACATAGATCACAATAACTGCATCGTAAGCATAAGCAAAGTACATACTTCGGCTTCACGAAGGTTTGCAACCTATCCTTGAACAAACGTAGGAGGGCATGAAATTACCCTGACGATGCATTATGTACAGTACATACTCCAACGGTATTTCTATTATGACTGACGAGGCTGAGAGCATGACAATATTATTTGAACTTGAGTTTTTTAATTCAGTACTGGTAAAGGATATCAAGTGTTGGAGTTGGTCTATACTAACAAGAACTAGCCTCCAGCACTTGAGCCTTCATTGTCACGGTTGCAGTTCGAGCCAGTCCGTCATTGTAAAGAGTCATGATGAGCATTACTTCAAAGAGACAAGTTGATGACCGGCTTCCTGTGAGTGCGGAATTGGTAAATGAAAAATAAAAACGGGGTTCATTGCTTTTTACTGCTGGCGAACTTGTGAAATTGCAGAATAATGTTCAAGTAAGCTTGACGCTGCAGAGCATTAGAGTTTATATGTGAACTCAAGCCCTGTAGGATGTGATGGGCAAAGTTTGCAAAGGGCAGCTCGGAACTGGCAGTTGGAATCAACAAAAGGCTGACTCCGCTATGTATCCGTCACTGACTCATCCAAGTCTAGTGGTCATGTTTCAATTCCTGTCTATCTGACAGTTGGCAATGTAGTTCTAGTACAAAGCATTAAATTGGCAAATGTTCGAGCCAGGAAGGGTTATTGCATTGCAACTTGCGTTAGTTAGCACTATTTATTCATTTCATTGCTGTCTCTGAAGATTGCGAAGCTAGAGCTCAAGATTCAGTTTTCACGAACAAGTAGATCAAACACTAAGTTTAAGTGCCCTGTACTGATACTTGGACGACTAAAGCTGTCTCTGAGCTTGTTAAATTGAATTTATTTTCATTCAATTTCAGAGAACACATCACAGAAGTACATAAAGCACTGTCTTGTTAAAAAGCAATAAAGATGAATTGGCCACCATTTGAGCTAAAGGCTTGTGAAAAATACGGTCATGTCACTTTTGATGCATTTCATTTCACGAGCCCTTGCCTCAGTTTTGCTTTGGTTGCTCATGCATTAATGCTTCTGCTCACAATCCTTCTGTTGCATATGCAATGGATATATGATCTGAGAGACTCGGGGCGAGACCTACGTTCCGCTTCAGAAATGCACGGAGGCTTTGCTCCATCAATGCTCCAGCACTCTCCTGCCGGGAATCCCCTTTAAACTAGATTGATGATTCCGGGCGAAAAATCAACCAAACTAACTATCCATGACTGATCTGCAGCATTAATAGGTACGAGGGGTTCAAAGATGAGCACTTGGAAATTGAACTTGATCTTGAGTCTGTGTCTGCCCAGAATTTGGAAGACTGAATCTGGTGGAAAATCTCACAGAAACGCTACCAGATCAGGATCCAGGAGAGGCTCATCAACTTATTTGACTTTAAATCTGACAGGGAGGGTTGTGTAAAACCTGGAAATTTTTAGTCTGCAAGGTATCATCAGTGCGTTTCTTCATCCCCAAGCAGAAATAGCTTTCATCCATCCATCCTACGGAGCTGCAATGCATGGTGTGATGTAATCTAAAATCTGCTTTTACTTTTCCTTTTTCTGTCTTGAATTTTGGCCATGACTGCGCATCATAGTGCGGGAATCTGCAGGCGGAATCATTAATCTAACGCTTGTGACTCAAGTTGTCATTGCTCATCTGTTCTCGTGCTGTGTTGACAAATGAACAAGAGGCAAGAACCTTTGCTCATAATTCAAACAGAAGAAACCTTTCAGCCACCAGCTCCGGTATCAAAAGATCCCACAGAGAACATCTTTCAGTTATCCTCGCTCTCAGATGTCTGTCCCTCTTCCCTTGCTCATCATCCCGTTTAGACTTCAACTTGAAAGCATCAACACATGAAGAATTTCCGCTTTCTGTGTATATTCTTCCTCCCTCAGCTTAGTTCGCAATTTACCACCCTGTAGTGCTTTCCAAGCCTGGTTGACAAAAAGTGTAAACCATCTGCCTCAAAGCCTGTTACTGTCACAGTTGAATTCAAATTTAGATTCCTGCAGCTCGTTTTGCACAAGCCGTGAATACCGGTAATGCGGTGGGAAGCATGACGTAAAATGAAACTGCACAATGACGATGATTTACGCAGTTTTTATAGCTTGCACTGTACACAGCCCGTGTGCTGCCTATGGTATGGTACTGTATCGCAAAAATTCTTTTGTCTTACGCATGTCTCTCGATTCTCTCTCCTACATCTTAATGCGTTCCTTCTTCTTCCCCTTTTCGAAGATTGTATCTCAGTCCGTCAAGAAAAGTCAAACAGTAAGCTCATACATCACAAACAAACTGATTTATCATGATAATTTTTGGATCAATCCTTCCAAGCGCCGTAGTTAGCCATCACGCGTTTATCGCGGATCAAGCCAACCTTTCGGGATGAAAAGTGCATCCAAACTTGCACTCCTCTCATACCGTGCAGCAGTCAGAGATGCGGGCAAAAACCAGACAAGCATCACAACGTAAGCGTTTCTCGACAGCTTGATTCTATTCTCATCCGTCATGGAATGGATTCACCCTTTATTGTTGATGCAAGCTATTCAATGGCAGAGCTTCCATTGTATTCAAAGTAGCACGTTGAAACTTAAGTGGATTCGTGGCTTTCTCGCCTACCCTTCTGACTACGGCGATAGCTTCCGAATTTCCCTAAAAGCTAGCTGGTTATGCTCCTTGAAGGTTTACCGTGCGGCTAAAATTTTGAATGCTAACGTTGTTGCTTCCTGATCCTGAAGCTGAAGCTCCAAGTGGGAGTTCCAGGAAACCACGAGCTCTCCCCTACGCAATTTGAATGTGCATTTGGTAGGCAAACAGTACCGCTGAACAAATTCCCTTAGCTGTACGGCTCCGTCTCCAGCAAGCGAGGATAGGAAGATGCGGATCTTGATTTAAGATCGGATTCGATTCCACTCTAAACCAAAAGACTTCGACGCTCCACTGCAAGGAGCATCTCTTCAAGCTCAGCCATGCGATCAAATGAATCCGAATCAACGACCATGGGATTCAAAGTCAGCTCCAGTGCGGAAGACAATTCTCCAGCAACTTTTAGAAACACAAACAGAATTACTAATGCCAGAGCTTCGCCAAACACCCGTCCAATTTCCAATTGCAACCACCCGAATTGCATCAACACAACAACTCTTTCCCATTTTCTCTAAATCTTCCGACATCATTGTTTGAAACTTGGGGTGAGGCTGCAGCTTTGATGGATTTTGTCGCCTCAAAGAACTGAAAGAAGCGGGAAGGCCGTGTGAACCGCATTTACTTGGCATTCTAAAAAAACCTCAGCTATCACCGTCCCACAAGCTTGGATCAAACCGATAGAAACAGGCGAAAACTGAGATGAAGATGCAATCTGTGCTGATTGAAATTCCGTTGACGTAGGAAGCAAGCATCATTGACGACTAGAAGAAAGGGTTGAGGCACCGTAACTGCAGGACATGTCTTGCATCTTGCTAATACAACGAGTCATGGGGAGGACAAAACACAATGCAGTGTCAGAGTATCAATGGAACGTCGTCGTCGCTGCCAGGAGTCCAATATTTGCCACTGACAAACAAGCCAGGAAAAGTACAGCGATCCTCTTTTACTCGAGGTAAACAGACCAGCTCGAGTTTACGTCTAAAGTTTCATTCCCGTTTCAGTCAAATGCACTCTCTCAAGACAGTTAGTCCGACCCCTTTCACCCGCAGAAACTTGGTCTGATAACTGATACGGCTCCTGTGCGGTGGTCTATTGCACAAAAAGAATGGTAACTAGACTTTTATCCGGTAAGTGGGAGCAGAAATGCGTGGTCTCGAACTTTAGAAATCCAGACGTTTGTCTTGAATAAAAATAACGTTCGTGTGCACGCATCATTTGTCTCAAGTACCACCGGCCACAAGAATGACCGCTGGCATTGTGCAAGAGGAGAGAGGCCGTAGGAAATACGAATTAAAACTGGCATTTGAGGCATCTCCCGGCATTAAATCCCCTCTTGCACTTTTATTCGATACTTGAATTTATGGCCTTGTCTCACAGGTTGACGGTTGCGTACAGTAGAACGTAATAATAACGTAACATGTACATTCGATCTGGAGTCGTAGCCAGGCTCTTACGACATCTCAGCTCCGATGGAATGTACTGTTTGCACTTGCGATTCACTACCGTTCCAAGGCCGGCTGATTCCCATTCTAGTTGTGGGAGGAGTAGGATCGAAGCCAGTTCTGGTATCCAGTTCCAAGGGAAAGAGTAGCGGTAGCAGCAACTGGAGAAAGTATGTACTGTACGCGTAGTCACTCCTGTCGAATGGCTTTTGACATTTTCGTTCAAGATTTACTCAACCTGCCCTGCCTTGAAAAGGTTTCAGCTCTGCATGCATCATTGCTCCACTGCATTGAGCACTCGGGCCTTTTCGGGTGGTACGACATTCGGTGCGGATTTCCAGCTAGTCAAAACTGGGTGGCCACGTAATAATTCTTACTTGCTGAGGCTTCTGGTCTAGCAAGAAGGTCCTCGCTCAGGACAGCGGGCCAAAACCGCAATCACCATGTTCTCATTCCCTCTGTGCCTCTTTCGTATCCTAGCCCCATTCTTACACATGTATATGTTTGCAAGATTAGCTGATTCTGGCGCCCGATAACACAGAAGTAGCACACAAGGAACCGAAATTCGTCAAAAGGCAAAGCTTCTTTCCAGTCCTTCTCATGCCATGGCAGTACTACTCGACTCTGGCGACTGCATGACTTCGCTTTCTCCTTCATGCCGCACTTCCTGGCAGCAGAATTTTTATGGACAACATGTTCACAAGAAAACGTTACTGCAATCAGTCCCTGAACATACCCATATGTAACACCATGTCTAATCACCGACCCAAGGTTGCTAACTTTGATCAAGTCTACAAAGAAAAGGAAACTCACGTGCTTTCCCGAAGAAAGTTATGGATAAAATAGCCGGTAGTTTCTCATGCCTTGACTAAACTTGACTTCATGTAGGAAAAAATCTGAGGCAAGAGAGAGGGCTGAAAGAGGTCTAAAACAGAAGGAAATGGAACTCAGTTTACTGGGATAAAATACCAAGAAAGAATGGACACTTCCCAGTAGACATTAATGGTATTGCGGGAGAGGGGAACTTTCTCAGGAATTCCCCCCGCAATAAAATTCTCATCACAAGTGCGTGTCTACTAATAAGTGCAACGTGAACCGAGACAGCATACTGAACCGACGGGATTATGGACACGGATCGGAAGATCATGCTCCAGGACATTATTGGACTTACTTCTTCAGATTATCCTTTTGTATTAGAGAGCTCATCATGAAGCAGGGGAAGAGGAAAATCAAACTTGCTGATTGCTTCTGTACAGCTTGGCCCTGCAATATTTCTGCCTGTGGTATGTACATTCATACATAACCTTAGTTGAAAGTTCAGATCGGAAACCTCAATGGAGGTAAGCAATTCTTGCGAGCTTGAGGTAGCAGTCCCGGTGAACTTTCTACTGCTGAGATGGGAATGCAGATCGGCGAGTTACTGGAGATTCGACTCTAGTGCATTCATCGAGTTTACAAGCTTAGATCAGTAGACAACTCCGGCTTCTCTTCACAATTGAATTCCTGGCTTTCGGGAAATGAAAAGTGATGGGGAAATTGGATGAAGAATATAAAATGGAGCTGACTTTAAAATTAGTTTTCATATACCCTAAAAGAGCCCGCTGAGAGATGGGCCGTATTAATTTGTGAAAAGGCTTGCTTGTTCAAGAAACCAAAACTTGTTCGACAACCATGGGCAACCCTCTTTAGGGTTGTCACTACCGTGGAGTGAAACAATCCCACGGAGTATGCTTCCATTCACATCTAGCCGGTGGATTCACACAAGATCGGCAAGCGATCTCTTTAAGTATTCTATTAAATTTTGGCCAGGCCGTTTACACATGAAGGGAGAAACTGAGAACGAGAACAAGGCAAGGCCAACAAATACAACTGGAAAGCATGGGGAGGAAAAATATGATGAAAATATGCTCTGTTAACATTATTACAAC
>VRMD01001598.1:0-16287 GCA_009872375.1 Sminthurides bifidus
GATCATCGATTTCTGAAAATGTCAGAATCTGTACCACTAGATGCCGTTGGTGGAGAAGTCTCCAGGAGAATTTGTTCATCTCAAGGCTTCAAAACGTTCCAAAGATGACGCCTACAATTACCTTCTAATATCAATATTTCCACAGGATTTTTCTTTGAAATCTCAAATCGGTAACGGTAACTAGTGGAAAAACTGGTAAAAACTCCCATGAACAGAATACTCCAAAATAGTTAACATACACGATACGGTGGTAAAAGGCAAACGAAAAATGCATTTATGGTATTAATGCAATATTTCTGCAACTCATACACAATGTGGGTATTGTTTGGTATCCTTCAAGAGCCTCGTTGTGAAAATAATTATACAAACAAGAGTAAATAGACCGGAGCGATTACAAAAATTGCTGTTTGCCTCAAATTTTTCTATTCAAGTTATTCTTTTCGAATTCTACCGTTGCCATGTCTTGAGACCGCAACGAAAGACATTGTAAGGTAACGTAAGTTTTTAGGAACCTAAAAGTGAAATCAGCTCATCTTGACCGTGATCTGCTATAGCTAATGCGTCTGATGCAGTAGACTGAAATCTCTATTCATTGAAGACTTACTGGATGGAGAAGCCTGATAAAACTTAAATGAGCAGTATTGGTACATGCATTGCATGCATTTGCAGTAATAGGCCAATCAAAACTGAGGAAATACCTGGAACGCAGTTTGCCGATCCTTTGATGGACATATTAGCTAGTTACGTCATCTGTGCCACATATCTATCCCTGAGAGCAATACAGAATACGCTAGTGATACTTTGTCTCACTTGTTGCTGTAGAAGCTTCTGCCATGCCCTAAAACTTGTTTGCGACAACATTGAACAGATTATATTGATTGAACAGAAGAATCAGGATAATTAAAATGTTAAATTGTTGAAATATTTTCAACATAAACGTTGCAGAGTGACTGCTTTTCCGGGCCGATTACGCCCCAAAGTATTTTATTCCGAAATTCAATTCAAAGATCACTTTCGCAGGTAGTGCTAATCAGGTGTGAGCTTCTGGCCCGACAGCAAAGTTGAAAGAGTCCGATGAATTACCGAAACACGAGCCGACAAGAGCAGTGTTAAAATGTTATTTTTATTGCTCCTAAAAGCCTGAAGTATCCTGTTGCGGGCTTCACGATTGTTTTTTAAGTTCGTGATCAGGTGCACTAAAAATGTCGAGGGATGAGGTGAGCATCTTGCGAGTTTTCGCACCGTTCCTCCGACAAGCAAATCAGGATCTTGTAAACATGGGATGTTACATTAGGCCATTCGTGATAAAATACCAGCTACCCCGATTCGCCACAAGTTTCGAGATGCGAAACTACTAGATTGCTATGGTGAGACAACCAGAATGTTTGTACTGTAAGGAAGAGGATGCTGTGAAACTGCACGCCTTTGTTAACCGAGCTGAAGATGATGCATTAGGCGATGGTGACTCGGCAACGAGCAGATTTGTCTTCAAGTTGAATTGCATTCTACAAATATATTGACTTGAGTGCCTTTGTAATGGTGAGATGAGTTTGAATGCGGATGATTTTCTATAAGAACATTTCCAGCAGCGCCCTGTTCATGCTTGACTGTTGTTGGGTAAATATGCACTTTGGATGAATGCGTGAGTACCTTTCTCCCTACTGCATTCAGCATTGGAGAATACCTCGTTTAGGTGTTTGTTGTGAGTGAGCTGCAATTGGTCCCTTTTCACCTTCCCCAAGCCCCGCCTCCGTTAGTCAAGGGTCTATGCGGCTCCTTAACCTCGGGAGGACCCTGATGGAGCATTACTGACTGCGAGCTATGTGGTAAGTTTCCTCTTGCAGGGATTCTGGCCGGTCGGTAATTGTGAACAAATTCCCTTGTAAAGTGATGACAAAATTTCTCCCACTTATATTCTTTACAGTGAGTGAAAAAGTCACATTTGTGATCTACAGCGCCCAGCGATAATCTGGAATTGTCCGCCAGGAGCAGAGCTTGTACTCATCTCCTAAAGACAACAAGCATTAAGACGGTGTCTTGTCAAGTAAGATTCAGATTCTCCTACCCCCTCAGTCTCACTCTCGTTCTTCATCCCTCGGACGCAACATCGTAGGACGATTACGTTGTAGTTGAATCAAGGAATAACGTGTTTGCTCCATTGTGGCTTTCCGAGTTGAAAGAAAGTTTGAAATTCTTTCTTCGATTCATTTCAAATCCCCTGTTTGGATTTAGAACAAGTGCTTGACCAGTGTTCGGAGTGCTGTGCCCAAACTAGGTAGAAACGTGGGAAAATGAAGTGCGCGAAAAGTTCTTTGTAGCCGATTAAATACTTTTGAAAGGATTTAGCGAGGCCTTAATAGCTTCCGTTCTCTATTTTAAACTAGATTCGCCTACGTTTTCAAAAGTCATGTCCAAGACAAGAAGGAAAGACACCCTTAAGTCCGTCAGTGTCGAGGAGAATAAGAAGTTAGTTTCAGGTAGTGAAGCCAGAGTTCCGATGAACTTGAGCGTAGATAGCCAGGCCTTAGATTTGATTGATACAGTGAAAAGTAGCTTTTGCAACTACCCGCGGAGGATTTACCTCGGCCTGTGCCTCAATTTAAGACGATCAGAATCGGAGTCAGAATCAGTGACCGGAAGCAGGAGGAGCGGGTCTGTGGAAATGTGCTGCGAGATCAAGGCTTCTAATTATAGTCAGCGCACGGAGAAAGTTCGATCAACAAGTGGAGGAGGTCGTGTGAAAAGTAGTGCACTGACAATGCGTCGATTAAGCAGATTAGTTCCATTACTGTGTTTTTACCTTTTGCTCCTCGTTGACGTAAGTTCGGCATGCGGTCCGGGTCGAGGAGCCGGACGCCGCCGCGTACCTCGAAAACTCACACCACTCGTCTACAAGCAACATGTCCCGAATGTGCCCGAAAATACCCTCTCTGCCTCTGGTCTGCATGAGGGTAAGATCAGCCGGGATCATCCACGCTTCAAAGCCCTCGTGCCCAACTACAACACGGATATAATTTTCAGAGATGACGAAGGCACTGGTGCTGATCGGCTCATGACGCAAGTAAGTAACTTCCCAAGTAGTCATCACATTAAACCGTCCACTCAAACGTCTCCAGACTGAAATCAATACCCACATACTCACTCACACGCACACACATTCCGAATTCTTATCTTGACTTGAGTCGACAAAAAATAGTCCCCAAAATCTTCCACACCATGCTTCACCTGAAAGATTTGAAAAGTCTCAGGCCTGCAAACTTTTCACTGCGGAGATAATCGTGCTTTCAAAAATTGTACATCGAAACATTGCTTCCCAAACGGTGGAAAGCATGCAAGGGTTTTCGGCGACAAAATTGACCGATCCCCATTGGCGAATCCGGGAGCAAGAGCAATCTCATCCATTAATCTCTCATTATTTAGCAATAACATGAAGCTTGTGACAGGGAGTTCAAAGATAGCTTCGCTCCACACAGTTTAACAAGTTTCGGAGATTTCCGAAGGCAACAATGCTTCTGCCGCCCGTCTTCTGCAGCTCCGTCTGCCCGTCCATCTCCTTGATGATGATCATCATGTCTTAGCCCTCTCATCTTCTCCATATCATCTTTCTCCTTTAGTTGGTTCATGCATCACTTCTTGCACGGATACATTTCCATCTATTGAAGGGCCCTTATCATCCACACATATATTTGCTCACGTCAATCTCACTCAATAATTCTTATCTTCTCTCGAATTTTTCTCGAAGGTCTCTTCAAGTTACTACCACCAAATCAGTCCCGGGCGGAACGTACGTCCGACTCTGTAAAAATATTCAATTTATAGAGTGAGACGCGCAACCATCAAATTCGATCATAAGCAGTTAAAAGTCTTGTGCTCTCTCAACCGCAGGATTTCTTCACTCCTTCCAGCCTGCTCCGGAGTCACTCATCACCTTTTTCTCCCTCTCTTTCTACCCTTTTCCAAACCTTTTAGAACAAGATTCTTCTCTCCTGTCCATGATTTGTTTTCCGTATCGAGTTCGTCCATCTAATTATCCTTGTCTGCAGTGATTTGATTCAGCGAGATTAGACTTGTTCGACAAGGAATTACTCCTTGTAACTCAAGCTTACATTACAGAGAATGTTGCGTCAATCAAGGCGGTTCATATCGCACGCATCCATCGCAGCTTTTGCTGGAAACGTTCCCTGTGCCTGGGTCCTTGACACTCATCCAGTATTTGCGCCAGAGTACCGTGCTAGTTTCTCACTTAGTTCGGCTATAAGTTGTCGGAACGCTAGTGAAATATTTGCACTGCGTCTCTATCATGCTACAAGTTTAATGAGAATAAGGACTGGAACAAGGCAGAGTTTTGAAACTAAAACTTATCATCACGTTTTCGTTTCACATCACAATATCACTCCATCTTCTACGTCAGCATGATTTGGAAATCTCACCTGTTTAATTTCCCTGATATCTTTCCACGCTCATTTTGCACTGAGACATGTTCACCTAAAGTCACGGACGCAAGACAGAGTTGCTCTAGTCAACCAAAAAATGATCTAATGGTACAAAAAACTGCTACAATCAATACTGTATGGGCTGAGCTTTATTGTTTTGATGGTTTGGCGTGTGGTGTAATATCGCGTTATTGCTGAGGAATTTGGGGAAGTGAAAAGACCATTTCTTATCTCGGATATAATGACATTTGTGTGGAACGGTTCCATTAGCTTCTGTCCCAGTCTTTCTCCTAGTGCCTCTTCCTGTCTTCCTTCTGTCTGAGCACACCCATCAAATCATCATTGTTTACCAAGAGAGCGAGATGAGATTACGATAAAGTAACTTAAGGACGGTATTACATGAAGAACTGTCAAAACTCGTGGTGTGTGTGTGAGGGTTGTGACTTGCATCACTTCCTTCCGAGGTAGCATTAGCTGGTGATAAGTTTTCTATTTTTTAACCTTTCGCTTTCCATTCTCCAGACGAGGGGTTAGTTAGAAGGCATTCCTCGATGCCAAAAGGTTTGCTGTTTTGTCCCTTGTGAAACCGCTCATGATGAGAGAATTGCCAGACAATGATGATTAATAATCGGTGGGGATTAGTGCAAGCATTCTCTCTCACCCTTGGATCATTCCTTCCTCTTCTCCTTCCGCCTTGTTATCGCACCACTTATGGCTTTGTAATAATTCGTTAATGATTGTTCGGACACGTGGGAACGCGACCCAGTCACCCAGTAGTGCTGTGTTTCGCAATTGCAGCTATCGTAATATAGCGATGATTGGGAATGTTGTATAGTTTCCTTTGGTGTTTCCTTCTGAGGAAATAAAATAATTTATTTATACGTTCTCCATCATGATGATGGTCATGTAAAAGCGTGATTGAATGAGCAGAGTGATGGACACGCTTATAAAACTCCCCCCTCCGCTGTCACTTACCTGTCCATTTGTATCCCGTCCGCGCGAGGCTGAGGAAAACTGCCTGCTCGTACATATTTGCCCGTGGGAACGGACTGGTTAGGATTCGATGAAAAAGAATTACGATTATTGCACCTTTCTCAGTATTTTCTTAAAATCAACGGTTATTAGCTTAAGAAGCTCGCCGTCCTGCCTTCTTGTCTTGCCTTGTTACCTTTGACTTTCCAGCCGTTTGGTTTCGCTCCTTTGATTTCCACACTGTCGTATGCCATCGTGCTGGAAGCTAAGGAGGATACATTAGGATTTCAAAGCATTTGTTTACCTATACAGCCCAAATATTTATGTACAGGGTAGAGATAATGAGAAGACAAGGGAAAACATTTCTCCCACAACCACACACAATAGCCAGCCTCCTTGTGCCTGTGTCCATCTCCGTCCATCCGTTTAACCCCGCTCTGTTTCATGTTCCACCTATACTTACTATACACCAAGGTATTTCTTCCTCAGTCATCTCCGTCAGCCTCCCAGCCTTGCCTTGGCCCGAGAAAACAACAAATAAAAGCCCAGCGTCCATAACCCATAATGCATTTACTGGAACTTCAAGGAAGACCGACTACGGTCAGTCCTGCTCACTTTTAGTCACTGAATCTCTCTCATAGAGAAGAAGGAAGAAGAGGAAGAATTTACCTTTCTGACTCCACGCACCTTCATACTGTTCCTTTTTTCTCCAATTCTTCTTGTTCGTCTCCCAGATGTATTCCACAACAGCATCTCTCTGCTCCTGCTTCTATAGCTTTTATTCATGGAGGACATAACTAAAAGGTAATTTGTGGCTTGTTTTTCTTGGGTGCTCACAAAACCTCATAGACGTTTTGTTCCTCCGAGTCAAAAATCTCCCATCCTCATCTGCTCCTCTGAGAATCTCCCTCGTACGCCATTCCATTCTTCCAGCATCCATTATGAATTTGTTTCTGGGTGCCGCCGACTAATGCCAGCCGGGTCCAAGATCTTCTCCAGTCTTTTAGATCCCTTTAGGGAGACTAGAATTTGTCTTGAAGATTGTGAAAGTTCCCATCTTGATTTCCATAGTAACTTTTTATAGCGAGATTCAATTACGACGAAATTCGCATCGGATTCGCCAATACGAATCTCCATTACGGATGAGGTACTAGCTATGCTTTTTGCCCACAAGGAAATGTAACGTTTCTTGCTGTTTCTCTTAAGGGCTCCCAACGTCCCTTAAATGGTACTCCTTGACTGAAGAACAAAAGAGTCAATAAATTCATAAACTAGTAAACGCAACCTGTCCATTGTGAGGCACAGCTGAACTTGGCACCAAACTCGCTTCATTCTTGTGTAGCTTCTCGTCTCAGAGCTTATTGCCATGGGTTTTCTTCTTGCTCAAGCTCTGTTTAAGTTAGCAGCCACAAGTTTGATGACTTGAATAGAAATACTAGTTGGGGAAAATACAATTTAGGGAAATTGAATCGAGTAATGAGAACAACCTTTGCCGACGGAATGTTCCAAGGCGTGGGAACTTGGAATTCTCCTTGAGGTAAATGCAAATGCCATTGGATTTTCTTTGGACACGGGACTTTTTACGACCGACTCTTCAAGGAAAAGTCTCCACCTCCAGCCATTATCATCCATTGAGAATCCCTCAATTTTGACTTGTGTCAACTTACCATCAAACTTGCCACCTAGAAAGTTGCCAAAACAATGCTCCTTCCTGTCTAACTCATTGTGAAGGGATGTGGGTAGGACTGTGTGGACAAAATACCCCGCTGCTCGCCTTTATCCTCTCTTGAGTCACCCAAATTTCGTCCGCGGCTACCGTATGGTCAGCCTAAATGTAATGTTGAACAGTTTGTGAGGCCTAAAAAGGTGTTGTATTGACATTGCCGATGTCAGCTTTAGAATCGAATTGTGGTCCTTGCTCGTGGACAGTTTCCTGTACTTTTCGAAGCATGATCTCTTCGCAGATGCATCATGATCGGACCATTCTGACTGATGACAAAGGGGTAAACGTTTTTACAACTCGTTGTTGCGGATACACGGAGCGTTTCTTCTTATCAGCGGAGAATTGCGTAATTGGCAGTGTAGGAAAGAGTTGTTGTTGCTCACGCTGCGGAAACAGTGAGCGTATTATGTTTCAAGTGCTAATTTATACGACTCGGGCTAATTATCAACAAGTACTAACGCATGTAAGGATGAGAAAGGAGCGACTTTATCAGCCCACCGCTCTGGCTTATTTAGTTGTTTAGATACATTCAATACCGGCGCTTCCCTTTTTGAAATCCCATAAATCATTAGAGTCAAGGCGAGTAGCTGTTTTGCAACCCATTACAGAGTCAAATGAGACACGCGGAGCCTACTCTCTGTGTACTTGTGAATATGGAATCGAATCATCAAAGAGTTTGTTCCTGTCTGTCGCTGGATATTCTTTAATCCTCAGGCCTGAGCTCAGCCCGTCTGTCATGTAACTTTTGCGAGTATTGGATTCAATATTGCTGTCTTTGCGAGAGAGAGTGGGAGTAGAGTGTATAGGTTATTACGCCGCCAAAATTAATGACCACAGTTTTGGCGTCGGTTTAATTGCCTCATCCTTCATATTCATATTTCGCTCAGCGTTCGCAGTTAGACCAAAGTGCGGCATATCACCTTACGTTTGCTTGACTCACGGGTCATATCCTTATCCACATCCTCTGCAAAGCACGTCCACGAGAGAAGGCTCCTTCTTTCCTTTGACTTTTCTCCTTCGTCTTCACTTCATGACATTAATCCTTTGCCTTTGACTTGGGACTCTTCACATCCCATGTACTGACACGGACTGACAAGCCTTTTAAAAGACGTTGTTTTCCTCCCCACTCGCTCTTGCTTGACTTTGAGTGAGATTTGATTTATGAACGGTGATATAACGGAAGGGACTTATCAATTTGTTAACCTCCAGTAGTGATTTGAGCTGTGGCTTTTTACAAGATTTCCGCAAAATTTTTACCACATTCCAGCCGTTTCAACCCATGATTTCAACCAAGTCTAAGTTTAAAATCAGATAAGAACCGGTAGTTTTTGGGAGTACTATGGGTGGACGGAGGGAGGGGGAGGAGGAAGAATGCATTCCTTTCTGTCGGTTGACTTGGAAGATTTTATTCACGCTTATATTCCCTTGGAAGAGATGAGAGAAAGATAGACGGCGGATCATCTTTTCCGCTACGTACGGCTATTGAACGACACAATGTCGGTGAAAGACACACACAAGGTAGGCAATCTATAGGAGAAGGCAGGGTAGATTGTACATGCAAGGATAAATAGCATTTGAATCACAGTCCGCCGCCTGACTCCACAATCTTTGTTTTCCTCTTGTTCACATGTCATGTCCATCCTTTAGAATCACCCCCACACGTTTATCCTCCTTGAAATCTCCGTTCATTTTCCATACTTTCCTTAGGTAGGACTGCAATGGGTTCTGCCCATACTATAGTGTCATCCAGTGGATTTTCTCCTCCCGTCAATCCATACAGAATGTATAAGAAAACCGCTCTGCCATCCTGCTGCCACCACCACCATGCCACCTCGAGCCCATTCACTCCGATCGCCCATCAGTCCAGACTATCTAATTTCTATTCATGTGTGCGCATTTTCTCTTTGTGTACATACACAAACAATTATTTTTGTATTTGTTCCATGTGTCTATATTTATGCTAGGTGAATTTGAAGCATGTGTGACTTGCTTCCGCTCTAGGGCTCGTAGCATAGTACTCAATCAAGCTGGGCTGGGCCTTAGCTCCAATTGTGCCACGGTAGTTAAACGTCTGTATGTAGTACAATATGTAGACGGTAAAATTCTAGGGCAATTTTCCGCCATCACTCTTTCCGAGTTGTTTGTAACTAGTGTTGCGTGCCTGGCGATTTGGAATGCTGTCGCATTCCAAAGTTGATACAAAATTGTGGTAATAATACACTCGAGGTAAACCATTAGTCAATTGCGGCCAAAGTGGCCGAGTTGCGGTGCCTGCACATGGCAAGGAGGAGAGCACAAAAGTTGCCGAGTCTCTTTCCATTTAGTTAGTTGATCGCTTCCACTCAAGTCACCTTGATTGCCCTTTTGAAAACCTTGCATCTTTTCGGTAACAATGCAGCGTTTGAGAATCTGCCCCTGCGGATGGATTACATTACATATTCATTGATTGAAAGTGCCTGACTGTGGAATCCCCTCAAGTATGCCACTGCACGGGTGTTTGGGACTGTAGCAGACGGAAATTCACCCTTTTTCAATCCACCTCAAGTCACACTATGGATTCATTTCATATGGATTCCTGGAATCCATCTCATTCAATCCTCAAACCAGCAGTCAATCAATGCATCAACTGAGGTTTGGTGGCAGACCAACGGAACGTTTGACAACTGGTTGGGAAGAGTTTGTAAACAAAGTGACGTGCTAAACTATCAGGTTTCATCCACACCATTTTCCGCCTCACCACCTTCCCCCAATTTTGCGACCTGACTCAACACTTACTTGTTGAATCAGCTGATGCGAGTCTCAGAGACATTTTCTTTCCCTCCACGACCCGCCTGGAAGGATGCGTTTGCTATCTGCTAATGCCAGTCTTCCTCCTTGTTTTTGGCTGGAAGGATACACATGCGGATGTACAGCATTGGATTTCAGTAATGTGATTTTAGCGTTTGTCAATCCCAGCTTAACCTAAATCTCATTAAGACGAGAGGCGAAATCCATGTTGGTGAGCCGTGCCGGGGCCGAGGAGCTGTGTGGCCAAAGTACGCCGCGATTCTATGTATGAACGTTGACTTGTGAGCGGGGATGGTCAAGGTGCAATAAGGTCTCGTTCAGGCACTAAGTGAAAAATTAGGCATCTTTCCCAACGTGTCCAGCCAGCAGCACCTGGATTTTATCAAATCCGTCCTGTCGCCAGGCTGGGATCGAGGCTTACTTTCTCCCAAACTGGCTTATTTATCGCAGGAGCCGAGACTGCCGTAAGCTGTTATTTATATCAGGGACAGGAACATGTTACCACATTAATTGTTCGTCATAAAATAATATGTCTTTTGCATGGTAATCAAAGATAATAAGGGAATCGCTCAAGATTCCAGCGTCCGGTTATGGCATTGACTTGTGAGGAAGAATGCGTGCAATATGTACAGAAGCGTGTATGATTCCATGATATCCTGGGCCCTGAATTTGTATTCCATGGGTTTTACAAGAGTGACATGTGGACAAAGGCGCTAGAAAACGTTGGAGTGTCTGCGTCCATTGTCGATAGGAGCCGAGAGAAAATAAACGAGTAGCTCATATGGCTTGTGCACTTTGACCACTTAAGTTATGTGTACACGGTCAAATATGAAAGCTGGGTTAAGGGCAGGAGCTGGAGCTTGGTCATGTTACTCATTCTTCCGAGTCAATTCCAGCAGTTGGAGTAGACGATGAAGAAGAATTTTCTTAGTAGTGGGAGAAACATGTTACAGATGGAGGATGCTCCGACCCCCCTCCCTTCTGGAACCGATTAAACATTAGAGTGTGCACCAGGGATTCAAGATATCTTTAAGAGAGATTACAAGGAGAACCTCATCCCCAAGCCATGAATGAGGAGACATTTAATATCTCTAATCGTTTCGTGCCCATGTAAACGCGCTCTAGTAAGCCAAACTCATCTAATCCGAATGCCCAGCGTCTTTTTCCCATTCTTTTTTTCCTTGTCTTCTACAGCTTCTTCTTCGTCCTCTTCTTTGCCTTTTATTCCCGTCTTGGTTCATCACTAAAAAATACTACTGCTCCCATGCACCAACTCTACTCTTACGCTCTCCCATTCCAGTCTTTCATCCCAGTCTCCCATCGCCTTACCTTTTATCTTCATGTAAATTCAAAAGTGTACAGGTGTCTCCAGTCATTGTTTACATACACTTAGGTGCTCATCCCATTACGGTTTCTTATCTAAAAATTTTATTTCATTAGATGCTAAACGGTCCTCACATTTAACATGGTTGCTGGAGAAGTCCGCCTAAGTTGTCCAGTTGAGGAAGTGGTTGCGTCTCGCGTTTTTTGATAAAAACTATAAATAAAAGTTGAGGACGAATTTGTCCAAGACAGTGTCATCTTGTTGCAGTTTTTACAAAGGGGAAAACACGTAATTTTGGTGACCGTAGGGTGCTGACACGAGGTTTGAGCTGCGATTGGGCAGATACAAGGTTCGGATATCGTTGTTAGGTGGTTGATTGCGTTCAGCCCTGCTGAAAATTTACCTGCTGAATCTCCTATGACGGCAGACACTTGTTATGAAGCAGGTTATTTCCTTGGCGATGAGAGATGCATGCAGACCGTGCTAGGGAGAGATGGAGTCAAAGTACGGTAAAAAAGGCGGAGGAATTCAGTACGCCTCGAGGGGTAATTGCAGAGTTAACATTCAAGGAACAAGTCTATATTTCTATTCATCCTAAACTCCACATCTCTTCACCAATCACTCCGCTCCATTATTGCATCATGACCATCCCACGGCTCATCCATCTCATCACTTTCCTGTTTCATGTGTGTACGTATGTGTGCACCTAAACGGTCGGCCGGCGCTAGTACCTCGGCCGGAGATGTTCAAGGAGAAGATGGAGTCGGATTTTTCTTCTCGGCAGATTATTGCCGCATGCGATTCCGTCTCTCATTACAACCAGTTCGAATCAATTAAACTATCGATGCAATCTGGTAAAAAATCACTTCCAAAGCACCCACCAGCTCCGCTTCGGTTTGGCATTGGTCAAGTTTGAGTGGAGGGGATGAGGATGAGGTGAAGATGCAGTGGATGATGAAATCTGCATCCAGTTCCACTTCCCGCCACGGCACTGCACACCTCATCCTCTTTGTCAGTTTCTCTCCCAAGCTATATGCCATGAGCTCATCTTTTTGTCTAGCGCTCCGTCCATAAATCCTCTATTTGTAATGCATTAGGTTTGTGTGCTTGTCTGACCACGAAACGTTACCGCAATCATTCATTGCCAGCCAGCCAGGTGAGAGCACCCAGTTGTTGTCGGACGAGAAGACATAAGGCACGTCACAATATTGAATATTTCCCAGTCCTCCTGCAGCGTCTGGGATATTGTCAGCAAGCTTTTTACGATCTCTCCCACATTCCTTTTTCTCCAGTACGTATCCAAGACGCGTTCCCGTAGCCCATAAAATTCCACTTAGTACACCTAGAAAAAGAAGCTAAACAACCAGAGAGTTTAACCGTTTCACCACCACATTAAATCCTTTATTTTAACCCATACCACCAACCAAACAGCACCCAGTTTTGACAGTTATGCTTTTCAGCTCTCCTACCTGTCCTATCCACCTTTGTGTCCCCTTGTGTCAAGTCTCACTGTCGTTTTTACGCTCACTTTTTACCTGTTTGACAAACCTGATCTGGCTTTTCACATTGGCGGACCAACGTGCCAACAAGGTGGCCTTTTTGGGCCGTCAAGTCTTCTCCCCCTGAACCGATTATGATTATGGTCTCATTAAGCCGAGTCTCCTGGTCAAGTATGATTTACAACCCTGAATTTTCCCACATTCAGTCACTACTTACTTGTTGGTTTTCTTAAATTTTTCGCTCATTGCCTTTTCCAACGTGTGGAAAGACCTAGACGTTACAATGGATTCTTTGACTTGATTCAAACGTCTTCTTCGTGATTTCGTACTTGTCATAGCCAACAATTTCCAGCAAAAAAAACTGCTTTTGAGCTACGAACCTACTGCTGTATCACTAACTTGAAACATTATTTGCCAAGGATGGGAGATAAGTGTGTTAGTATGACTTCATATTTATGATGAGTATGAGACATGTTGCATGGGTGACACAAGGATGACCCGTCGCTTAGTTAGTTCGAATAGGCTAGCTTGCGGAGGCAGACGTATTCAAATATACATGGGTAGCCAACCGGTTGATAAAAGTACTCGTGGGACAGAAAATTTGGTGAATTAATCTGCTTGTCCTCGCAGATGATTATCTAAGGAGTCAATTATTTTTCCATAAAGTCAAGAGCTGTTGCACCACCACCATTCCTATGCTTTATTTCACACTGGCTTCTTCAATTTGGTCACCTCCATTAAACACGATGGTGGTCCAACCTGTTTATAATTCCAGATCGTAATCTTGAATTGTCAATTTGTCTGAGCAAACAAGGAATGGTCATTTTGAATCTGGAAACGATGAGCCTTTAAAAGTTTTTGCCTAATCCGTTGGGATTTCCAAAGGAGGAAATAGGATTTTCATAGAGCTTTCAGCTAATGTGCGACGATTTGGCGAAATTCTTCTCGGCTTGCTGCAGTTTTATTGCGCCTTTTATCTATTCCTGATGTTGGGCAAGTACTACTGCTTTTCCCAGTTTCAGTTATCACAACCCAGCTTCTCTTCACCGGCCCACAGTGCATGCTTCAAGCTTTGTCTGAAGGATTAGTGAGAGGAGTTGATGGAAAAGGACTTATTATTTCTTGACTTTTAAGAAAATTAGGTTCCGACAAAACAAAACAACAGGCCTTTATGTGAGTAAATAATCTTGACTTTTGAGTTGAAAGCGCTCGAATTCCATAACGTTTACACACACACACTTCCGCCACCACTGCCATATTTAGACAGGTAAGCCAGGTAAATGTTTCGGAGCTCTAATCCAAAATTGAATCCCTCCTTCGCATTACTGGCCTTTAATCTCGGCTGAGACGATTCTCTTGTTTGTTTGCTATTTGACTTGTGTGAATAAGCTCTTTTAGGATTGAATGCATGTATTACCGGTGCATTGTCGTAGATTAGCTTCATGTGCAGGTAATTACGTGTGAGTGCAATTCAGTGCCTGCCTTATGGCAACTCAAAATGATTCTTCCTTCCTCTTTGCTAGTGTCAATAGAGTAAAAACAATCCCTCGACGTCAACAGAAGAGACCTTAAAGTCGGGCATTTGAGACTTTGAAGAAGACGTAACTCCTACTGTATATACACCTATTATTTTCGGGAGAACATAAGGACCGAATTTAAACTCTTGGGAGGTTTCTTCAAGTGTTTTGTCATGATCATCATGATGATCATCACGCTAATCCATTTCCACTAAAACATATCGCACATATGTGCTAAGAGCCTATCTAGTTGACCGTTCTTGGTTAAATCTCACCTTGTACAAATCCCAAGTTGTAAATACCACTAGAAAGCTGTTAAGGTTAGGAGCTGGAATTGCAGTAACGGGGGAAAATTTTGCACCAAGTTCGTTTCAGAGCGGGGAATTTACACAAGAGTATTTGCTCGTGGAAAGCATAATGAAATTTGTTATTCATGACTCCGAGGAGTGAAACTGGTAAATCAAAGTCAAGCAACGTTTTTGTTTGCATATAGTATAGGCTCAGTCATAAATAAGCATGTAAAGAACAGTAGCAGAGAGTCGGGAGCAGAGAAGTCCTAAAGATTTCAATATTTTGTCAAATGGACGCAGTAGGAGCCTAGATCAAAATTTATGGTACTTTTCTCATACTGGGCTGACTCGTTCATGAGCTGACTGACGAGAGATTCATGGCGGTCCGCAATTGCTCCTTTTGTGTGCGGACAATGCGGATCATAAACGTTACAACTCATCCACGATCATTTAAACCTTTGACTGTTGAACTGCACAAAACAAGTATTGGTCTTGAATCCGTGAATCATAAAATCCTCGCACATTTTCCCACACCAGATTCCCTTTAACCTCTGGGTCAACTTTGTCAATGTTTGCTCAAGTTGCCGTATACCTGTAAATTATTCCTTTCAGCAACACCTTACCTGTTTGCTTGTATCGGAAGACGATGATTGAAAGCGCTGATGAAATGTCTCTTCAGTTGTAAATTATACGTTTCATTCATCTACTCCTGGAACATTTTACACCGGGCGGACTGATCATTTCTTTGTATCAGTACCACTTGCATTCCCTATCGTAAGCTCCTCTTCCTTCCTCGTCTTCCTTCCTGTTTCCTCATAATCTGTACGCCAGGACTTTCCTTAAGCATACTAATCGCTCCGTTTAGTCACTGCTTTGTAGTACCAGTCCAAGTTCAAATTCTGAAGCTGGTCATCAGCCATCGATAATAAGGAAACTTAAAGAGTTGTAAATTTTCCAAGACATATCGACTAGGCTTTCAATACCGGCCGTCAGCACCATCATAACGTATTTACTGTGGAATTGGCTCATGTATTCGGTATTGAACAGGCAATCGGGTTTTAGTACCAGTCTTTTGTACACACCATGAGAAATATTTGAAACCCATCAAGACCAAGCACACTTACGCATTCAACGGCTAATTGCCTAATTAATATATGAACTACTCGATATTTATTATTTTGTGACGCCATATTATATACATTTCATTCATTGCTGTGTCAGGCTCATAGCTTTTTCCCACAGAGAATTTCCTGGGAAAATCCTTCGTCTTCCGGCTACTTGTGGTTTGTTCTATAATCTTACTATAGTGACTTAAATAATGCAGTTGTTTGGAGAACGATTTGGTGCCATTCATAAATGAAAAATCTAGTCAACACATGAATCGACTTCGGCATTAGGGGTTCGTCGTATTTTTAATTCAGTTTGAAGCTGGTAGATACTTCATTTGGTTTTTTTGCTAAAAGTTCAAGCTTGTTCTAAAAAGCTAGTAGATACTTCATTAGGTGTTATTGCAGAAGTCCCAGATTTGCTAAAAGTTCAAGATTGTTCTGAATGTAACCATGTTGCTTGAAGTTGTGCAGGAGCATGATAACTCTCAAGTTCCCTTTTTGGTACATCGCACTTTTCGGTCGTGGCAGTGCCAGGCCCTTTTCGACCTGTCCACACCGTGTGTATTTTGACTGCTAAACGCTAGCTTGGTGGCGTATGACATTCTTTGCGGCTGTCAACGTGTCATGAGTTTT
>VRMD01001599.1:0-16285 GCA_009872375.1 Sminthurides bifidus
CCGGGTACCACAGGTTAGTTTCCACGCTGCTTTGCAATGTCATAATACACCCTTTACAGATCGCAGCAGTAGGGAGGCAATTCTTCACTTCGTCCTTTGGAAAACACCAGCGACCCAAATTTTGGCGAAGTTTTTTTTAGATTCTCACTAATTGATTTATTTGTTTCCGGGCACTGCTTACAAAGCCAAGCATCCTAGGAAACAACATGGTAGAACAATTTCCCACTGCAGGCAATGAACTGGTTCTGGAGTAACAGCTTAGCGATTTTCGGAGGAGTAAATGCTCAAATTTCAATCGGTATTAAACCGAGGTGAGTCTATCTGACTTGAGCTCAGTTAAACGTGAGATAGAGAAACGCTGAATCTGAAGTACCGTGGATTCTGCCTGTTTCTGCCAAATAGGCGTTTTAGTCAAGTTGGAATTGAGTACAGGCTGAATTGACTCGTGTTTTACGCAACGACTCCTCTTTTTCCTATAGCCTCTGCAGTTACTTTGCGTGGTGGAAGGTGTTTAGTGTGTTCAAAGGTGATAGAGTTCCTTTTACGGTTTCTTTTTTTTCACGTTGAGTTTGTCTGAATTTGAGAAAAACTAACTAGAGATTTCTATCGAGACAAAACCCGGAGGAAGAAGTAAGTGTGAGACAGAAGGAAGGAGACAAGAAAGAGTTGACGACGAGGAAGGGAAAGGATGGGTGTGCGGTGCGGAAAGAAAACTGATTGGGTAAACGGAAAGTCGTAATGGAAGTAGGAGCGTTGGTTGTGAAAAGCTGGCTGCTACTTTATTGAGTTAGCATGTACGAGTTGAAAGATGAAAAAACGGAGAGGAAGAAGGAGTTCATGAAGTTTTAGTTGCATGTTAAGTATAGTTGAAGGAGCAAAAGTTCTCAAATTAACAGGAGCAGGAAAGAGAAATGGCAAGTGTTGACGGCTCTATGGATGCCCCAAATATTCTCCACATCCTTAACTCCCTTACAATCATTGCGGACCATGAGACTATACATACTGATGCGGGTCGACAGAGCCGGAATTTCAGAATAGCAACCCAGTAACCCTTACCGGTCTGCCATTCGACAGCCAAGAGTGAAAACATGGAACTTGAACTCCTTCCGCTCCATTCATTCTTGCCTTACTTAGTAGAACACAAAGGCTGGTGAGGCCAGGGGCCAAGGAATCCGCCAGATTGGTCTGCACTCACTCAGTCTCACTTTCAAAGGAAGCGTTGAGAAGAAAGGGACATGAAAAAAGATAGCTCGCACACGTCCCTACCTCTCAGATTTATAAAGAAGTCGGACTCATCGCACTAACTTTGTGAGCGCTAACGAAATTCAGGCTCTTCTTTCTGGTCTGCTTAAGATAAGTATCTCGTCCATTCTTCTCCCACCTCGATTTTAGGCCCCTGTACGTGATGAGACCAAGCTCCGTTTCACAAGAATCAACTTGTGTAATTTGAATCCGCCCGAACAGAACCTTCAATCTGGATGCTCAGCCTTTCCCTATCTCAAGCACTTGCTATCAAAAGCTGAACTCGTGAGCAACTTTAAGAACCTATCGGTTCATCAAGCTATTCGTCTTGAGCTGATCAACTTATCCTTTCCACGCGCTTCCTTTCTCGGGCAACTCCCTCCACCTAATTCTTATGAAATGGGCCACTAAAAGGAAAAGTGCGAAAATAAGAGGGAGTCGTAGAGCATCAACTCATGGAGAAACACTTGAATACCATGGTAACCAGGTAGGCAGTGCTTGACATTTTTCCATCAGACAACAGCATGGTTAATGGATAGAGCTAAACGAATTTACACGCAGTTGACTAGAGTAAGGCTTGGACGTATAGTACATGAGTTTAACGAGTGAAAGTCGGTAATGATAAGAGGTTGTGGAAGGGTTGAAGAGAAGCGTCGGGGCATGGGCCAACGGCACTTGAGCAAGAAGAATTGAATGGGACAAGGAAGGAAAGGAAGGAGCGCATTTAGAAGAACAAGATGATGATGCTCGTTGGCCGGAATGTTTTAATGGAAGCACAAACTTTTGCATAGTTTTAAAAAGAGTTAGAGGATTGAACGGGGCTGGTTGCGGGGAAAAACTTGTGGCAGATCATTTAAAAGTTGAGCTATTGATGCTCAAGATTTAATGTTTAGTGCCGTGCAAGTGTACAAGGAAGGGCAGCAGTGGGAGGGAGAATTAATAAAATTGCTCAGAGAAGAATGCTGTTAGAGGAGATATTTGTAACCCGGTTGCCACAAACTCCTTCGTCTACAAGCATATCACAGAGAGGAGGCAATAAATTCCTTATTCTCTCAGCCTTCAGTGCACTGAATTCTATTGCATCTATGAGAGAGAGAGCGTATTAGGAAGACAAGGCTCAAGTAAATGCTTCCAGCTCATCTGTGCCTGCTCCAGTACCTTCTTAAGCTCAAGTTCGCACATGAGTCTTCCGGATTTGTCTTGATGTCAGATAAGCGGAAGATGTAGTAAAATGTGGCTTTGGAAGCGAAAAGAATGTGCTGCTGCTGCTTCTGCTGCTGCTGGCAACATGCAGTTCGGTGTGGGTAATCCGGAGGAGAAAATTTGAAGAGAAAATCATCGATGCGCACTCAAAATGAAAGGGTATTGCGGAAGCGGAAATCAAGAGGCAATCAAATAACACCCATCACTGGAAATTGTTTGTCCGCTTCGCTTGTAATGAGTATTTTACTCTCACCCGTATCCAAGTTCCGGCCCTTTTGTTTTCCTCTCGTCTCCTACTACATAACAGCTCAGTGCATGAGTCTCCGCAAGCAGAGGCAGAACTCTGCTAACTTGCCTGTACTGAAACTCGAGCAAGGAATTTTGCCACGTCTCTCTCATACACTGACGAGGAACAAACAAGTCGCTACGCCGCTGTAGAACCCACTATTTAGACATGCCATTATTTTGGAATGTTTTCTCAATTTCACACCTCTATCCGCCTCTTGCAAGTTTGCCGTTAGGATAAACAGAATAACAGCAGAGTCTTTGTCGTTTACCGCTAAGATGTTCCCCCGTGAGACACTCCACCAAACCTTCTTTCTCCAATGTCTCACAGTTCAAGGTGAATGTGAAAGCACGTTGGTAGCCTTGCTATAAGGCCATGTGAGGTGGAAAAGTGCAGTCCGTTTGGATAGTTTCACATCCTTTGCTTATTTCTTCGCTTGATATTGCCGAGTAAGAGACGATTGGTTTTCTATAGTTCCTCCCCTGTTGGCTTGTGAGAGAGAGGGGGGAAGTAGAAACGAGTGTCATCCAGCATGCAATACGATATTAAACTTGTTCCGGGAATAACAAAACTCAGCAATTTGTTTCAGACTTTTCCTCTTGCAAATGGAATGAATAAATGCATCGAAGCTTATCAAAAACGGCGATGCTTAAGTTGCAACAAATGGAATATTATCAAAGGCTGAGGAGAACAAGTTGGAAAACAAAAGCCCCTTTGTGTAGAGCCAAAAATAATGAGCATGCTTGTGGGTCAACTGGCATGAAAAAGTAATGATAAGCCACACACCTCATCCTTTTGTTTTACCATGAGAATCACGTTCGAGCGAGTGTAAATCCTGCCCCTTTCCAGACAACAAATAAAAGCTCCGTAGTTTCTCTTTTTTAAATCATTCATTCCAGTAGCTTCCATAGTGCACAGTACACCTTAGTCCAAGTTTTTTAGACCAAACAACTAATTCCTTGTTGCTTCCACATGGGGCGAACCACGGAGCGGTTTGTCCCGAAAACTTGGCAAATAATTTGTTCTCGTTCGCTGACCCAAGGCCATGTTCCTGTCCGGGATTTGTGATAGCACCATCATTACAATAGTGCAAAGGAATCCGCCACCATCCTAAGCTTTTAAGCTGTAAAATAATCCGACTCAGAATGGAGGTCAGAGGGAGGAGGTAAGTTTTTAGACTTTTATGAACAATTATTACACGGGCATGGGGAAAGAGACGAGGCGTTACGGGCTCCTCAGAGCTGTGCCCGTAGAATAGACTTGCTCAAACTTTGAATCAATGAAAGCATCATTTTAGATTAATAGGAGCGCGGGTCAGAATTTTTGTGAAAAGGGGAGACTATAAATTTTTAACAAGTGTTTCAAACAAGGGTATAACCTACTTGGAAAGTTCTTTATTTCGTATTTACTACAGCCAGCTTTCGTGCCTCCGAGGCCATTTCGTACGTATATAAGATGTGAATTATGAGGAGAAAGTTCAACTTGGAAGAAAATTGTTACTGTCTTAAAAGATGACTTAAGTTTCTGAAGCCAATGCCGTATAGCGGGGGAGTGTAAGTAGTTTTCGAGTCAATTCCACACTGTACACAAAAGTAACCAAGTAGTGACTGCTCGTACACTTGTCGTCAGATTAGGTTTTCAAAAGGGGAGGAGGACATAAAGTTTAGGTCTCATGGTGAAATAACACGTCTGATGACACCATTTAGGATGCAGGAAACACCCTTGGGAAGCCTGAGTTGAAGTTATAATCAAGAGGAAATCACACAGGTGTTGGAAACTTGTTACAGCTCCTCAAGCTCACAGGTGCTCATTAAATAATTCCTGTGTATTCATCAGTAGTGAGGGGAGAAAATAACCCTGACACTAACCATGACGAAGAGAGGTGGGTTCGTCATATTCTACCTCTTTTCTGTTCAAAGCTTGTGTACGCGTCACTTCTGTCCCTGGTGAAAGTTCCAGGAATTCGGATAAAATAAAGCTAGACTCTCTCTAGATTGAAGTAATTCGCGCCATCCTTAATCATCACGGGAATGAAGTTCGGGCGAAACTTCCCCTCGTCTGCTGTCATATTGCAAATTCACATGGCAGGTATGAGTTATTCAGAATTTTCATCGACTATGCAACACATCTTTTCTGTAGCTGGTGAAAATCTAGTTTTTTTCCCTATGACTTATGCCAGAAAAGTTTCAGCTTTAGTCATCCAGTTGGAACAAACGTACTCTGGAATTTCCTGTTACGAGGATGTTACTATTTTCGAACGCAATGTCATGCATTCCTGATCCAGCTACACAAGTCTTTGTGTAGAATTAATTACAGGCAGAAGAATGTGCAATTTTTTAAAGCATATAAAAGAAGTTTGCTTCAAGTATTTACTATTTTGACTCACTGTTGTAGCACTAACTGTAATTAACACTTGTTATGCCAAAGTTGGAACCTCATCCCAACTTTTTCCAAGCTTCTAGCTTGTAATTAAATACAGTAAACAAGTTACGTAGTACAATGACCTTACTTTTATCAAAGGTATGGGTAACTGGAAATAAGGCCAAGTTTGAAAAAAAATTCTATCATGCATGAGTTAATTGTTTTGAAAAGCAGATCAATTGCAAAGCTTTAAAAAATAAAATTCGCGGGTCAACTTTTGGGCGAATGGATAGCCGTTACTTCATGAAAAGAGGGTTGAATGCGTACAAAACGCTTCTTCTTGTTGTGAACGCACAAGAATCTGATATCTGATTGAGCCTGAGACACTGTAAACGTGAACCACAATGTGGATAGAGCGCTAGTTGTCTTTGAGCTGAATTCTGGCAAAATTCGAAGCAAGTCAAAGTTGTCTTTTTGAAGCCACAAAGGATGGAGGTAGAAAGTGATAGTCCGAAAAATAATATTATGATGGCGGATTGTCGAATATCCGTTAAGGGAAGACTGTGGTAAAACTTGGAACAGCGTAGACTTACGATCGTATGGACGAGGTTCGTTGTTTGCTTTCACCATGGAGGGCTGAAAGGTTTAATGATGGGTGCTTTCACGAACGGGAGTGAAAGTCAAGGGAATGACGGGAAAAAGGGAGAGAAAGAAGGAAATCTGAATAGCTCAGGTTATGAGAAAAATAGCAAATGGAGCTGAGATATGGCGAAAGATGCTGGATGAAAGGATATAATGTATGAAATTTCTTCCTAAACCGAATGTTTTCCAGCCGTTAAGCATACAGAGCGCAAGTAACTCCAGAAATGAGATCATGAGACTTGCTAGTTGAGAAGATGTGGGTGATGGTGCCGCTATGAGCCAGCCACAGGAAATTTACTGAGAGAGCTGAGAAAAAGTTCCGTGAAGACAGTCACCATGTTATTGCAAATTGCATAGCTGTGAAGGGCTGGTGGTGGCATCGCAACTAAGTAAGTGGGAAAGATAAGCTATTTGAATAGACTAAGGAACGCATGCGTTCCTATACCTCATCTCCCTTTCCTACTAAGCTCACTTCCAACTGCCTGCACACGGATCATTCATTTTCTCCTGGATTATCCTGCCTGTGTTTCATTCCGGGCTTAGTTTGATGCCACGTTGGGAGACTTTCGCCTAAGTAAGTTGACACAAAGGACGCAATTCTCTTCACTTTGTCTCTCGTTTTCTCCAACTGGAGCTATGAACTAGCTCAAGGAGCAACATTCCCTGAGAGTAGTCACACTTCCAGCGATCTTTTCAAAGAACCTGTCACCCTAAAGAGCTGTGATAAGAATTGCGGTGGATTGCCAACGTTCCACAGGAAATAGAACATTCGAAAAAGTTTTGATTAAGTGGGAGCATTTGAATTTTTCTCTCTGGAAATCTGTCGATTTTTAAACCAAGTTAATGCTGAAGCCAGGCCTGAAACAAGAACGATCAGAAAACGAAGGATTGGACATCTCATCGCTTACTTTCAAAAAAATCCTGTCATGTTTTCCATCACTGTCGACTTGTGTACGCTTGAAAATGCATTTTCCTTTTAGACCACGAATTATTGTGTTCCAGTTAAAGCTGATGCTTCTTGTGGACGTGCAACGCTCTTGACTATACCCATCAAATCGGATTTTTGAGACCGGGGTAAAGTCAGGAGCAAAGTTGAAGGAATCTGTTCACATTTTAGCAAGATTACAGTACGAGTTTCAGCCAATGCAACTCTGATTTAAATCTTAGCAAAATTTTCGCAGAAAGCAGACTCACTCAAGTTTTTTACGAAATCCTGTCTAGTCAGTAATTTTTTTAATAAGAGTGGGACAAATTCCATAATGATTCCACTCTCGGTTTCAATTCTGCAATAGTTACACCGACTGCAGCTCAGAAGTAAATGTGATGGGATCCAATAAGTGATGATGGAATCGCAAGTGGAATTACGGAATAGTGAATCAGTCATAGAAACGTAACTAGAAAATATTATGCAACAGTTATATTCAATAGGACATTCAGTATTCTGCATAATGCGTAGCTACAACAGATATTGGCCAAGCAGCGACTTTAAGCAAATTGAACAAGGTTTGCTGTTGCACCAAGCTTGAATTTCCGGAGAGAGAGAAGGAGAGAGAGAGAGTTGGCCAGAGTTAGCATGTAGTTGCGATCTGTTTCAGTGGCGAGACCAGCAAGGAAGCGGAGAGGGAGAGAGTGCAAGTTCAAAAATACTTCACTCTTCGCCGTCCGCCTCCATCTCCTCTTCATCCTCCTCCATCCACCTCCTAGGAGTGACAGTTAGCTGTTGTACGCGCAGTGAGGAGGTTGCAACTTTCTTGTTGTGCACTTCTGAAGGCATTTGATATTGCGGATTCCAGCAGGACTTTTCCAAATTCCTCCACTTTAATTGTGACAAATATTATTAAATCCAGAGAGGTCATCATGAAACTGTGAGAGAGGAACTAGAGCAGTGCTTGATTCTGGCGTGAAATTCTTGGAATTTTTCACGGTAAGCCCATTACAGACTTATTAAAAAGCTAAACGGACTTGGTTTTTCATCCCAGCCCGTTCGCATTTTTTGATAGGCACAACATTTCGTTTTTAGAATAAAAGCCATTTTGTTTTGTTCAAAAGACAAACAGCCACGTTTTGTGACACATTTTGTTTGTTGCACTTAGCTAACAAGCTCGGGAAAGAGCTTGAGACTAGCTGGCTTGTGTGACAAATTGGTCGGTAGGACGGCAGAAAAGACAAAGAAGATACATTTTCTCATTCGTATTCTTACGTCGTTGTCGGAGGGATTTCTCTTTGCCCGAACTCGGGTTCAGTTGAAAAGAGAAGTGGGACGTGAAAGGCTTTCAGAGTACTTTTAGAGGACGTTTCCCATCCGCCAAGGGCTAATGCTTCAAGTTCTTATTCATGTATTTGCGTGAAAATTTTACGCCGGTACAGCTGTGTGCAAAACCAGAGGAGTTGAAGTGTAATCCCGTGCATATTCATCTTTGCCATTTTTCGAGCTAAATAGTTTCATCAGTTTCTTTTGCCTTCCTGACTGTTTTTCTGGTCTACGAATGGATATTACGAGTCAGCAGCGGTATTTGTCCCTGTCTAGTTTTGTGAGACAGCACTCAGTGAATTGTTTCTCGGTAAATATTCTCAAGAGCAGAGAAAAGATATCGAGAAGGAGGCGTAATAGGTCGGACAGTTATGCAAAATAAGTGCCTACTCACTTGGTCTCCGCTGGGGTACATTGAGCAAGTGGGACAGTGGGTAGCGGTTGAGTGGAGGAAAAAACCAACTCACTTAGCCCTTTACCTTAAGTATTCGGGAGAAAGTCCAATGGGACAAGATAAAGCTTTTCAAACTTATCTACTAAAACAACTCGACTTGTTATTATTTCTCTCACGTTTGTCTTTCACTTTTTTCCTTCCGACCTTGTCTCCTTCCGGTACCTTCCTTGTGCCTCGGACTAAATTCTTCTCTCTCTCTCTCTTGCTCCAGCAGGAGCGGTGCTCGATGGTGTTTGAGGCTGTGAAAATTTCTGCCAAACCTCGCACATACACAAACGCCTTGCTTTCTCCTCGCCACTTGCGTGAGGGAGCGGAGGCGGAAACTATAAGTAAACTGATATCAAGCTCGTTCAAGATTCCTCGCCAGCTATCTCCTTTTCACATTCCCAAGGGTTCACATCTCAGGACCTGTGGCAAAGCTATGGTGGTGAGGAAGGATTCACAAGCCACAAAGTCAGTAGCTAACCAGGAACTTGAACCTTGAGAAATTCCGGATGATAGGCACAACTTTCCAAAACATGATACTGACGCGGACGAGGGCAGTAAGGGAAAGTAGGGCCAAAATAAACTCCTCATGCTTTCCCTCCAACCTCTCTTCATCCAGTTAGCGGCCGAGTAATTGAAGGCACATATTTCTCCGGCATTTACTGCCGATAGGAATTCTAACGCTCATCAATCTTGCCAGGATTTTGCTCGCCATTCAGATCGCAACTCAATCCATTAATAGAGAAGCTCAAGCAGGGAAAAAGCTCGGGCAAAAAAGGTAATTTTATCCTCCTATTAGCAACCATGTTATAGCTTCATACGCAGGGCGTGTTGTTTTCCTGTCTTAAGTAATGAACGCTCGGGTAAATTTCACACGTCATTTCCCATTCCTTCACAGCTGATAGAGCTCAGTGGAAGGGAAAATGTTTCTACAAATTTCCACAGTTCTGAGAAAGAACAATATCAAGTCCTGAGATTGCACCCGAGCCTCAAATCGCCTCAGGCCAGCTCAGCATACGGAATCCTGGAATGATTTGGATCAATGGTAATCGGAATTGCGAAGCCGGAAACTTTTCTTGGGAGAATCTACATACTTTTATTCCGACTTTTATTCCTAGACTATATTTTCTCTACCGGAACCTGGTACTGTACGGCAGTTTTTCCGGCTCACTCATTAGTAATGCTTGTGCGCTGGCCTTTGTATGCTAATGTGCCCTAGTGGTTGTAAGTCAACCGAATATTTGTTGTTAACCCGTCGCAACTTGGAGTTCAAGCTCAACTTTCCACGCTACGTGTAGCTCATCAGGTGAAAGTAAGAGAAAGCAAGCACCATCATAAGTATTTGTGCTCCTCAACTCAGCAATTCAGCTCGACTCGTATATATGCATGATAAATCAATCTCAAAGTTACCGCGCATATCCCTTCCAAGAGGCAGATGCTCCGTAGGCGAGTATCAGAATTGGGCTGTTTGTTACCCTCTTTAAGAAGATTAGGATAAGGAGTAGACGAGGAGAAAGTTGCAAAAAAGAGCGGAAAAAATATTGCTTGCAGTCAGAATTGCTTAGATGTCAGGAAAAGGAGGGCGGTTGGGTGAAACAGCAGGGTGTTTGCAAAGGAAATTAATTTTCCTCCAAGCCGCAGATAGGTAACAATGATAAAACCATTAGTGTTATAGCAGGACCTTAATGTGAGTACCTGCAGTTAGCTATAATAGGTAAATAAGGGTAATAGAAAATATGATGAAACTGGTTGGTACGGAAAACCGCTAGGCCCATAGTAGATTTTCCTTAATCTCTTGAGCAAACTAAAAAGATCATTAGCTTCACAAAAAGAGGACAATGAATATAATCTGGATTCAAACTGGATTCCGCTGTCTTTACTCGGTGTAATTCTCCCATGCATTACTGTCTCCGTTTTCTAAACCCGGGTTTAAGCTCATCATCGTCTTCTCCTCCTCTGCTATCCTTCACAAGGAGCCTTCTCCTTGTTCCGTTGCTTCCCTTCTAAGAACTTGTTAGCTTTCCTCCATGAACATTTCCTGCGGTTTTTCCCGCAAGGACTATGAATTGCATGTTCTACTGCAGCATTTATAGTAAATGAATGCCTTCCCCTTTTCCCGGTAGTTAGTCCAAAATGTTGTTCAAATTTGTACGGATTAGTTGCTCAGGGGTGTTCTTTCCATGTCGGAGTGTGTTATCATCTGGCACACTTTACTTCAACTTTCAGCAATTGTATCCTCATAATTTTCAATATTCCGTCACGGAAAAGTTAAGTTTTCTCTTTCACACGCTCCTGTTTACACACGGAGAAAGAGGACGCACCAACTCGCGCATCTACTCCGCCATGTCCAAGTTCATCCTCTTCTCCAACTTGGAAAGTTTAACTGCAAAGTGATTGCTTCCTTAATAGTTTCAGCTCTCAGCATTTATCCTCGGTCAAATTACTTCCTGGCCTTTGATCACTGAGCCAAGCCATTTCCAGCACTAACTCTAAACACATTCTTCGGCTTGGAGAGGGAGACGAGGAGCATATTCATAAGAATACGAGTAGAAACAAATATTTGAGTTGCAAGTATGCAAAAAATATTACACATTAGTTTGCTCAAAGCTGACATAGACGTGAAATTTGTCAAAACTTATGCCTCGTTTCAAAGGTTGTTAGCCTTGCATAACGGCTGGTGCATAGCATTCAGATACTAGTGCAAGTGCCGTTGCCAAATATTTCTCTTTTTTCCGTCCTGTTAACGTTGGAACTATGCAATGCTGACGGAGCTGCATATTTTCCTTTTCCCATCGTCAAGTTTGTCAGTATTCACTTCTAGTTAAGAGATGGAGTAATGCAGCGAGAGAAAATAGGCTTGGGCACCAGCTACAACATTGGCAAGGCGTGTGGTGTAATTTGTTTTGCATTTTTAGCAATAAACAAAGCTGCCCGTCGACAGGAAGCATGGAAAAAACAACAAGAAGCGTGTCCGTTTGCATACGCAGTTGCTAAAAATATAGGGCTCTGGGCGAAAATCATGTGTTTGTACTTATGCAACGTAATAATAAATGAGCAACAGGCATTATGGAGTGGGAAGCAGTACAGGAGAAGCATTTTTCAAGCTTGATCAAACAACCGCAATTTTAATTTTTATTCCGATTAAGGTTCCTTGACTGCTCTCTTTGTCGCTGACAGTCATAGAATATTGATGCAGGGCCGCAGTTTCGTAACCATGGTTACTATGAGTGAACAAATGCTAGATCAAAGTGTTGTAAGCGACAATATTACGTTGAGCAATAGGAGTTCATGGGCATTTTCTAACATTGAAAGTAATATTTGCGTGTTTCTGCACCTATTGGAGCACAAAGTACCTGAAAAGCTATTAAACACACGGTGCTTAATCGTGGCCAATGTTTAAAATTCGAGCAAAGATCTTGCTTGCAGATCCCCTACCCTGACTCAGTGCAAGGAATGAAAGTTCTCGATCACAGGGATGAAGAGAGAGGTGACTACGAAAGAGGGAAAAAATTTACATCTCCCATAGCAGCCTTGCTCTGAATTTAATTACAGACTGACGTAGACATGAGGTGTGAATTTAGTAATAACCAAACGGAATTTAAATGAAAACATAAGTAGTGCTCTGTGAACTGGAATGTGAAGAGGATGCGTATTTCAGCAACTTGAGCTGAGGAGGAAACGCAACTTGTTTTGACATTAGATACATAAGAGGAATGCTCAAGTTGGTTCATTCAATGGCAGAAACAAATTTTCACGAATGTAAACCGAACCTCCTTCTCCTTCTGTTGTCAGGGATGGAGACGTTGAAGCAGTGGATTACAGAAGTTAGTACTGCAGTTTCTGATTGTGGTATTGTCGTGAGGCAGAGAGACAAATTTATTCTTCTTCTTCCTCTTCTTCTCCTTCCAATTCCATTCCTTCTTCATCTCTTGTGGTCTTGTTTATGCGCATACCATTGTGTACGCGGCAACAGGCCCTCCAGAAAGAGGAACTAGGAGCAACGAGAAAATACTGAAAAGGAAAAGGATTCGGATGAGATGTCTGAAATAATTTCAATTCAAAGTGTACCAACTTATTAAAAGTTTTGTTTCCAAGTTTTCACTCTCTCTGTCCTCTCCTCTGTAGAAGATTCACTTTTGTGAATTTCGTCCTGTGCTCTGCTGGAGGAAACGAGACTTCGTCAGCAAAATGAAGACAATTCCACCAACCACCATTCTGGCTACCCCTAACCCTAACTCTGATGGAAAAATAGTTCGCTTTGTCAACTAAAACTGAGTAAACCTTTCAGTATCTATATGAGTAACAACTGTGAACTCCTCAACTCTTTTTCTCTCCCTGTCTTTGAACATCTGAATTCTATGCGGAATCCAATTTGTGACATTTAATCATTTCTCAAGCGGTCGCCTCAGTTGAGGAATGGAACAGATGAGGAGGATGCAAATCTGAGCATGCCTTCCCTTCCCACCTCATATTCCCGAGGTCAAAATGTACAGCTGACGAAAACACGGAAATTTCACCTCTTGGTGTCTGCTAGTATTTGCCCGAAATTCCTTTTACGGCTAAATGAATCTGTACTTGCACATTATGAAAGGTATAAAAAAATATCTGGTATCAAGACAGAACAGAATACTTTTTCCAAGCCACCTCACTATTTTGCGACAAATGTTCCTAACAAGAGCTACTCACTCCTCTTCTTGAAGCCTGTACTTTTATGACATCATTTATTTTTGTGTGATAGTAATGGGCTAAGGAAATTGTGAAATGATCGTGCCAATGTCCTCTACTGTCATTTCAAACCGGGTCCTGAGCTAGTCAGATGAGAAACAATTTTCACAAAAGTAAATTCCCTCCCGACTTGGTCGCTCTCTGCGTTGAGAATCCGAAATTACACCAAATTTCAATCTCGGCCTTAAAAATGTCACATTTTTAGCGTCTGTACGCAATGCTTCACAACTACGTCTCGTATGCTGCTGTACCATTTTTCTTGTTAAGCCGGCGATACGATGCCATCATGAGTATTACATTAAATGGACGGAATTGAGACTTAGTGGCAAAATTTTTTCACAACGTCACTTTATGGTTGTTGGAAATTACTTGAACGTAAATGCTTTTTATTTATACGCCATATTTGCTCTGAAATATGGCTAACGGGCCCGAAATTACCACTTACCAAATAACAAGTTCAAATGTAATGTAGACTTCTCTTGGCAGAATTTCCTGTTTGACAGCCTGGTAATTGAACACAATTGCGTAAAGATCATTTGAATTTCGAATATCAAAACTAATGCTTATTACGAAGAAAACTTCACATTTGAAATGTATATAAAACTTCAAAATCTGTGCAGCATTGTGTTTCACGATTTTAAATTGCTGATAAAAACATTCGGTAGACTGTCGTCAGTCGGAGCGGCGATAAGTGTATGCTTTGCTGATAATACAACGTCAGTTCACAACCGGAGGAACTTGAAGTTGCAGTAGTTCCTGATCAATGGTTACTTGACTTTTGTCAGTGAAACACAAGTTTCAGACCACATTCTTATAGGTCAAACTTATCAAACGTGAAAGAGCCCTGGTTTTTTGGCGAGAAAGTTTCCGTGTATGAGCCGGCCTGTAGCCCCAATGACAAAGTTGAGGAGTAATAAAGTATTTATGGGGTCGTATTAGCCTGCTTTTCCCGCGTTGCTTGGAAATTACTGTGGTGTTAAGCGGAAATGTTCCTACAGTTGCTTAAATAACTTATACTAAGCGTCCATAAAATTTGCTGCCTAGAGTTCTGATGGTGCAGTTCTCGCAAAACTCTGGCCCTTGGTCGTAAAACTGCGTTTACAAAGTTGCACTTGCAGTTTCATGGCAGGGCGAAATGATTTTTCCTGTGGAGTTCTGCGAAATTTTGCAGGGAGCATCTCTTGGAATAGATGGCAAAACTCCGAATTTCAGTACGAGGAAAAACAGCGAGAACCTTTTCCCCAATCGCGCTAGGCTTGGATAGGCTGGAAATGCTGGTGAAAGCGGTTAAAGTTCTGGTGAAAGTTTGTGGTTGACATGGTCACGAATTACACAGATGTGAGACTCTCACAAGTTTTTCTGCGAGGTGTGTATCTCGCTGGCCACTGATGTTTGATGACGTGGTGTCGAAACCCATTAAGATTCCATGCAGGAGCTGAATGACGAATGAGGGGATGAGAAAACTGGTGCAGGACTATTATTTATTTTGCAGAGTGAAGATATTTCTATATGTATTTTCTACTGCTTGAAGAGATTAAGAACGTTCTGGACGTAGGGTTGTGGGGGAAAGTAAAATTGGATGGAATTGAGCAGAGATGGCTATTTCGGAGTTTTGGAAGGAGGAAATGAAGGAGAGAAATGGGATTTACCGAGCTTGCTGGCGCTTGAATTGAAACTTTGGACGTAAAAAGCGGAGAGAGCTGATGCAAGCAAATTTGTTACTTGCGTATAACGTCTAGGAAAAGTGCTTAGTCAACCTGTCATTTCGCTGCGATTTTTGCTGATGGAATGGCTGTCCCGGTGGCACAACTTGGTTTCAAGGGTTTTATTTGGTCATATCTCAATATTGGAAGACTGGATTCATGCATCCAACAGAGACCGGAGTTCCAGCTCGGAGGCGTCACGACTCATGCATTATTGAGCTTAGGTGAGCGCTTCTTTTCAATGTTTGAACAAGGAACTTATTTTATTGACAGGAAGTTGTAACGCGAAAGTAGAGTCCGTTCCGCTATTATCAAAGTTTGAATTGGAATTCCGTTGCTGATTCCACACAAGGCCGTAGAAAGTATACACAGCTTGGAAAGAGGAGATAATGGAAAAATAAAAGTGTGTACTTTTTTCTATGCCAAGAAATTATTTACTCCCGGGTTTCCATCGGAGTAGTCAATAATTGATGATGAAAATTTTTCTCCTTGTACTCTCAAGACCCAAGTTGAATGATTTCTTGCTTGAACAAGGGCAAGATGGTATTCCGAAGAACTTGTTTCGTTCCGTGCTATTGTAGTTGCACAGCCCCTGTATTTTTTCTATAGACCTGGTAGCTTAACGGTTTGATGACGAAATGCTCAAGAACAGGGATTAAAATGCTTTTAGACTAAATGCACCAAGTCAATAAATTGTCACAAAGCGATTGAAAAAGTCAGCAAGTAATTTTTTCCACTTGAGTCAATTTCGATCCAACCCTTCACCAAATACCTGATCCATGTCTCCAGTCGCGTTTTTGTATAAACAGAGTCGTCAGCAGGCTCAAGACTCAATTACCATGATCTTGAGTAAACGATTCAGAAGCCATAGTTATTTGTTCTGTTGATGGTATAAGCCACTACAATGTGTTGAAACTTTTTTACACGCAAGCTACAGAATCCATTGGAATACATAGTCGTATTGCGATTATGGCTGGGCTGAAGCAAAAGTCTTCGGGTCGAACATATATGAAGAACATTCCTTCAACTAATTCTTACCGTCGCAATAATAAGATCGAATAGTTTAATTAAACTAATCTTATTATCAGTAGAAGATGGAACTGCCTTTCCTGCACGATTTTATGTCATTTTTGCTACAATAACTTGTCTGCTGGCTGAAAAGGTTTTTTAAACCATACTGGAACCTTTTACGAGAAAAGAAACGTCTTAATCGGATTTAAGATAATTCTAAAAATTATTTCCACGGAAGAATGGAAAAGTCCTCACAGGCAGCATAATATCAAATCGGGCGTTCTTTTAATGTGAGTTTGCATAATTTGTATGATGGTTAGAGTGTGGTCTGAGGGTATACCACTCTTAACTTCCTAGCTGATGCTATCTTGATGCATACAGTGGAAAAATGACACTACCACTGCTGTTAGTACGGATTGATG